>CAAKHC010002630.1:96526-111414 GCA_901007825.1 Macroramphosus scolopax
GAAATTTTCAAAAACAAACAAGAAGTACAAAAAGTTGAAGGAAGCAAAAAAGCCACTTCAAAGAACAACAAAGAACAGACAATCCCTCGGGGTTTGCCAATACATGATAGTGTGATTCCTGACAAAGCAGCATTAAAAGGTTGAAAAGAATTCAACTGACAGAAAAGATTTTCACATTTCAACATTACAAATGTGTCGCCCAAATTCTTAAACACAACCAAGCCAAGCCATATTGGTCATTCCAACCGACATAGCAGTCAGGAGAATGATCTAATTGGACAAGCCAGACAGACACCAAGTTGCCGCGGAAAGGGGGACAAGTTAAATTTACATCCCTCGCAGCAGAGCCTTAGAGAAGTGACAGATTCCACACATACTTTGCTCTCTCTGCTACCTTCTGCCCAGCACCCTAAAAGCTACTTCCACATCAACTCACAGAGGTATGAAGAGAAGCGGAGCCGATAACAGTCGGCACTTCAGTCAATGTTTCTGCATGTCCTCTTTTATGATACTTTGGGCGTATTCACACATGTAGTTCATTTGCTTTTTAGCAACGTCATGCAGAAACAAAGTGTCAGTCATTAGTCAGAAATCTTACCGTAAAAAGGTTCGCCTCAGGAAGATAACTGCTGTGCGTGAAACTATTCACTCCTCCCTACTCACTATGAAAGGAGTTCTATGTACAGGTTCTATACTTGATATTAGCTCATCTGAAAATCTAGAAAAGACTTTCTGATAGTACTTAAGTCATTTTCTCTCACTGCTGTCTCACAATAAAGAAGTCACAGATCAAAGTCGGTTGGTGGATTGCTGCAGGCTCCAAATATACATGATACAAAAACTTCTATGCTAAATACTAGCATGCATTTTTGCGATAAACTTTATATTACACTGGCTTTGTGTTCCAAAAATAAACTCATCCAAAGTACCTTGCGGCTGTTTGTGAAGAGCTGCTCTATATAATATGTTCATGACATAAGAGCAAGTCATTTGAAGCCTTTCTAAATCATCCTGAATTGCATTAGCCTGTATAAAATCTTGTATAGTTGTCTTGGTTGGTTGAGTTTACACTCATTCTTGGCAATCTCGGATAGCTTGTTCTGTCAGAATGCGATTGCTGTGTTCACATATGCCCAAAATAAAAAAAAACCACAATATACCCTTAATATATGACAACAGAATGGAGCGGTAGAATTCTGCACGTTGTAAAAACAACTTCTACTCATACAAAGCAAATGAAAGAGACACTGGATTGATGTAATTTGGTGTTGTAGTACATGTTGAAACCCAAAAATTCAATTCTGTTGACTGCTGCTAAACTATAATGCATCTTTCCCCTGATGTATATGTACGCTTTTCAAAAGAGCATCAAAAAGTAGTGGTAATAATACTGTATATTTCCTTATTGACAATAGATATTGTATAGTGCAAACAGTCAAACAATTACACCCCAACCTATTCAAATCACTATGTTGAATAGATCAGGTTATTTCATGACTATCAAATACTTATTGGCCACTCACATTATGATTTTATAGCTCTGCAACAGCTATGCCAATCACAGGGAAGTGTGACAACATTTACTCATTCAATACAAAGATGACTCAGGAAAATTGTATTGTTGTCTGGAGGTGCAGAGCTTCACAGCATGAGCACACAGCACCATTAATCTAGGTTCAGAGGTCAATTCAAGCATTATTCTGATATAGCAGCATGATAAAAACCACCAAAGTGGCAATGAATTGATTAAATGCAAGAAACATCTGGGACAACAGGATGTTTCTTGCAACTTCCAAGTTATACTGAAATATCCAAAACATGCTTTTAAATGATTGAACTCATCACCTAATTGTAATTCTGCTACCATACAGATGGCTAAAGAAAACTACAAGGTTAGGAAAACGTCAAAATGTCAGAGTGTTGCTTGTTCTGGTCATTGTGCCATTAATGGTCTTAAGTAGTCATGTTCGGGGGAAATGACAAGATATTAAGTTTAAAAAAACGGTGGGAATAATTCTCACTGCGACTCATCCATAGACATGCTTGTGTAAAAGGCGAACCTTCTGTCTGACAGTATAGTAACAGTAGCTCTGCCACTGCTTCTTCTGACTGTATTTAGGGAGACACTTCACAGCAACAGACAATTTGCTCTCTGCATTTTCTATAACATGTGACACAAAAATGTTATGTGGTATAGAAAAATATTCAGGACCAGAAAATTAAATGCAATCTTAGCAAAAGATTTTCCTAGATCATATCCATAGTGGCCCAGTGAAGGCAGAGTCTATTTCAAGGTCCCACAGCTGGAGTTAGTGATCAGAACCAGAGCCTGAGTGTGTTGTGAACACATGGAGCATGAAATCAGCTCCTGCACTCAATCAGCCTGGTGAAAGTTATCTGTGCCCCACACAGAGCACACAACAGGGCCGGAATGTGCTGATAAGCTGAGCCACTGACCTGCACCGGCTTCCTCTTTGTCACAGTGATTGAAATGAAGACAACGGAGCCGGTGAAAAACAGTAATGATAAGGGAGGTCTCTGCATCATAAGAAAAAGGATGCTTGTGTTGAACTGTGATTGATGAGAGATTTTGTAAGGCTCTTAATCCTGATAATTCCCCACGTCTTTCAATTAGGGATTCATGACGAACTTGATTTATACAAGCAAGGCTCTGTTTAAGAAGAGACAGAACCGTCATGTAAATGTGCTATTTCCTAACAGTGAGACTAACTGTACTAATGCAATATGGATTATCCAGGACATGGGTTGGTTGTGAGGATAAAGAAAACATTATTCCAGGGTCTGATCTTTAGATGCTGAGATATGTCAGCATACACATATACATCAGTCAATATAAATCCACAAATAAGATCAGAAAACCCTCCGTAACATAAAAAATTATGATTTATTTACGAGCACAGAAAGAGTACAACAATGAGTCTCTCAATTTAAATCTCTCCTGAATAAAAAAATCACATTACAATACTAATAAGCAAAATAATGTATACAAACTATGAGCATGAATGCAGTACTTCAGGATAGTATAGTCTAAATAATACTATATTTTTTTTCTCTTCATTCAAGTTGTACATAAGGACTTCTGCCTAAACTAAAATTGCCATTTCAACTATCTCCTTACATGTTCTGCAGCATTGTCCAACACTCTCTCTACAAAGTTAATTACTCTCTCCAAAGAAGCATCAGAGGTCAACTTTGTTATGTTTTGTATTCATAACATTCAACATTCATAACTATTTGTGTGGGTATGTTCTTATTTGCAAGCTTAAGTTTAAGAAGTTCAGCTCCTTGTGTTAAAGCATCATCATCATCTCCACTTCAGTACAGCAAAACCGGAGGAGACATTTCGTCCCAGACTGACCCACCACAATCTATTACAAACCAGACCCTATCTTCTCCTGCCTCCCTTGAGCTCCCCTAATTATGTGTACTAAGTGTGCCACTCCCTAAAAACTCTAAACCTTTGTAATGACCTAGAGGGAATCAAGGAGGATTAGGAAAGGAAGCATAATAAATACTTTCCAAAAGTGGCATTGCAAAATTGTATACTAAGAGAGTCAGTTGTGTGTCTGGCGTGTCTGACCACCAGGAAAATGCTCAGTAAGATGGAAAGTCCAGCCCTGCTACAGACACTGATTAAGTCTCACTCTTAGGTCTGTTGTGATTCAGTTCTGTTGATATCCAGCATCTGGATATGCATTTTGCACCAGAGGGTTTCTAATATAACTACTGCAGTAAGCAAAATATACTCAGACACATTTGTCCTTCCAAAAACCATGGTCACTCAAGATGACTGCTGTTCCCATGACAGCTCAGGGCAACATGATTTACAGGTCAACATATATGGCTGCCCTTGAGCAGCAAGATATTTTCTTTATGTGATGCAGCATGCTTGCCAGACGTATACCCTGTACAACATTGCTACTTTACCGTGAATCAACTTTGGAGAAAAATAATTCAAATATTACTAATCTGACATTTTTTACAATGTTATGTCACTATAATTAAGGCTTCTTTGGCAAATGTCATCACCAACATCTATACTTTTACAAATTCCAAAATGTGTCATGCTGTATCATAACATCATACTTCAACTGAAGGCAAATATATGCCACTATATATATTGTGTAATATTCATGTTTACATTAATCTCTGTTTGAGCAGCTTCCTTTAAATTGAAAGACTGTTAGACATCATACAAAATGCAGACTGGTATATTATGTGGTAGAACTACCCTAACTACCTAAGAAAATAAACAGTCTATCAATATTCAACAGGTGACGACTCGTGAGGTTTGTTCATGTTAGCCGCAGTCCACCAGTTGGTATGGACATGAATGAACTCATAGTTAAGTTAGCTTCAGTGTGATGAGCAAAGCCAAACACCTACAAACACCACATTAAAGCCCCCACGCACAGCTGACACGACATTACTATGACAGCTGGTTATACCACTGAAGCAGTAGGACAAAAGACAAGTATTTTTCAGGGGTACCAAACTAACGCCAGCTAGTACGCTAACATTAGCAAACTGCTACCTAGCTTCTCCCAAGACCCAGTTTGGTTTTACTAACCGACCATCAAAACAAGGTGAACCACCACCTGACCTTCCCTCTAACTTAGACAACCGATTACATATTTCTAGCTGCTGACCACGCGTTATCATCCCCTGCTTGCATCTTGTAGTCTGACACTTCATAAATTGTGTTCCCCCTCTATACCCTCCTGGTCAAATCAACCCCTCACTGGCCGACATTTTGTTCCAGTAGCAGGCTAACGGTTTCTAGCTAACGTTATATTACCTGAATGCTGCGCGCATTAGACGTGATAACGACCCGTCCTCCCGATGACAGCTTGACCGCAGAGCATTTTATGAATCAAAATTACATCATATATAGGTTGTACAAATATGAAAGTAATGAACATCTGTATTGACGCTATCAATTAAACGATAACGCTAGCTTGTCGGGCAACTAGCTAACCACTTAGCATAGCGCGCAGAGACAGTTTGCGATGAGTGAGGTCGCTAAGTTACCTCGACTTGTACCGTTATCCCTCGTTCGTACCCGCAGGGGGACACACATCCACTCAGCTCCTGCGGCTGGGGCAAAATGACGTACTCACGGATTACTCGAGAGACGCATTCACCTTAGGAGAAAGCAATGGTCCTCACTGCGTGCTTGTGAAAATTTTAGAGCAAAGGAAAAATCCTCTTGGTGTGGCTTCAGAGCAGCAGCAGCCGCACTGCAATGGCAGGCAGTGGATGAAGCCTTCCTTTCCACCCCCTCTGCTCACACACTTCGGCTGCCTTCACCGCCGCGGTGACAGTGACAGGTTTGCCTGGAAGAAACCATTCTGTTTTGTCCGCAGGGGGGAGCAGGGATACAGAGAGGCTGTCCTCAGCAGCAGCAGCAGTTATCCAGCAGCATCAAGCGCCATTCCAGCGTGAGAGCGAGCAGTCGTCGATTAGTGTGAAAATACACCAGAGAAGATTTACCAGCGCCTGGTAACCATATCTGTACCCACAGTGTATTACAAGATGGATGCGACTGCTATTAATCTGTAATATATT
Source organism: Macroramphosus scolopax (assembly GCA_901007825.1). NCBI lineage: Eukaryota > Metazoa > Chordata > Actinopteri > Syngnathiformes > Centriscidae > Macroramphosus > Macroramphosus scolopax. The sequence goes on from CAAKHC010002630.1 coordinate 102,116, forward strand.
TCAAATAGAATGATTAATAAGAACATCCGTTAGAAAAATAGGACAAATCGTAAATACATTCCGGAGAGCTGCTGCACTTTTATAAGATAAGTGTCTTACACCGGTATAGGAATGATATCGACAATGATAGTAGTTCGTCTTTCGCCGATAACATTTTGATAATGACTATTGTATCATAGCAATGTTATGTGATATCACAATCAATAATTAGGATCTGGTTATAGGCCTTGGATTAAAAGATATTTCAAATTGATGGATTGCTGGCAGGAATCATGTAAATTTGACCAAACAGCATTTAAATAATATGCGTGAATATTTTATTTGTTATAAGATGATGCCATGAATGGATTATGAGTTTTGTGTAGTCTGAAAAGTTTTATGCAGATAGGCCTATATGTGTGTACATAAAATCAGCTCTATTTCACAGGATACATTCTTTGAGTCAACCTGGTTTTGCAGACAATTCAGATACAATATCAGATTCATAATGATGGATTACACTGTTTGAACTTTGTTTATGCTGCCAAAAAGGGCTTTTTCATCCACAGGTAGTCGGATGAGCCTAACAAACCACTGTGCACACAAAGCATTGTAAGATCTACCTATGCTTAATGTGACAAGTGCATTTGATCTTTACAGGGATTTTTGCGCCCTGATCAAACAGATAAGTTGATGTATGCACAAGAGAATTTTTCATTTTGAAGTGAGAGGGGACCTATTATGATCTCATGCAAAATGTTTAGAAATTCTGTTTATTGGATGATGTAAATAGATTTTTTTCACACAGCATATTTTAGCCAAGAGCTGAGCAGCTTGTGTTTCTCGGTGTTCATATTAACACATGTATTTACATTTTACATGCTATTTACAAAGCATTTAACAATAGGGAAGTATTTACACCTCTTATGTAAACATCCATCAGGACATCCAGAAGCATAATTATAACAGTGTAAAAGAACAAAATATGGCAGACTTTCTGTTTCACATCAGATGTGGCAGATTGAATTGAATAGTAGTTTGACTGAAGGAAGCCCTGAAGGACTGAACAAGGACAAGACGGTTTATCCCTCATGCCCTCCTGTGCATGCTTGCAGTGCATAATCATCCTTTAGAATTTGACCTCTCCGCCAAATATGCCTTACAGGATAAAAACTATTGGCCGTTCAAGTGATGGATACTTTTGCATCAATGTTTTAATGTTTTGAATACACAAGACAGTGTAAAGAAATATATTTGGATCAGTTTTAACTACAGCAAACATAAACTCTTTATAGGGAAAGCTGAGGTAGGCTACTTAATTTAATGACATACTGCATAAAGCCATTAAAAATGCAGAGGATAGAACTAGAATCCACCCTACAGTCTTGGTGCTCAATACTCCTTCCCATGGGGTATACAGATTTAATCAATATACAGTTGAATGTAAATTGTGCACTGCACCAAATCCCAGTCTTAAGACTGTATTATATGCACTTAAGATTTTGTGCTGGCTTTTCAGAAGTACCTAATTCTTTGCAGCATCTTCTGTGGTTCCTATTATCACTTTGATATTGTGTGACCGCTCTGGTTGCCTCTACCTCTGGCACTAATGAGTGCAGGAGAAGATAGGAGCTGAATATAATGCTAGAGGAGCACAGAGGTCCTGCAATGTTGCTGACGTAAGGAGACTTGCTGCAGATTCCATTGGAGGATGGGAAGGGGAGGGGGAGCGGGGGCATCTTGAATGGAAGAATGTGAGTTGGCCAAGGTCATAAGAATTAGATAAACAAGGGCAGTCATATAGCTATCCTGTGGAAAAACAATACATGATGAGCTGCAGGATATGTCGTAGAAGAACACATTTTTTGACACGCACCTTTTTTTTGTTGAGTAGCCATTGATATCGATAGTAGACAACATCAGATAGAATATGTTGTTGAGCATGAATGTTGGCGAGCTTATGACAACTGTCATGCAGCATTGAAGCTGACTGAAGTATTAAAGCAGACAAATATACCCAAGCTATAAACACCCTCTGGACATGCATGAACGTTAACTATTTTACATTCTGTTTATGATTGAAATGGCTTCATTGTCAGCTTGTGCTGCTTTATCTTTCTGTGTTGAAGCCCTTGAAATACCCTCTGTTAATGCTACAACAGTGTTTGCATCACTGGCTCCAACAGCACAGAGGGAGTTTCACATGCCGTGCAATAGAATTATGTAGCCCCTCTCTCCCATCGGCACATTGAGACATAGAGACAGAATGCAAACCATGTCTGCAGGACGAAGTCACACGAGTGGAAAAGCAAATTAGAAATTCACAGCAGGTTGGCTTTTAGAGTGCACTGGCCCTGATGGTGAGCAAGTCACCTCTCAGCTGCACAGGTCAGGAAAACCGCCCACTATGCAAAGGTCGGCGGGGCTATCTATGAACTTTAATGACTGCAGCTATCAAATGACATGACAGTTGTTAAACATAGCACAGCAGCAGAAGAAAAGAAAAGGATTTGTCTTTTTACAGAGTCTTATGTCTTATGTGACACCATGCTGCCAATGCTGCGAGATGACACACACACATCTTGCAGCTTCTTATCTCGTTATCCAACCTTTATTTTTACAAACTGGAGTATATCAATGTAATCCCATAATGGAGCGAGCTGGCTATACATAGGATTGTATTTTTCTGGTTTCTGTGTTGTCCTCTCTCAGCATCACTGACCTCTAGCAAGAAAATTAACACACTGACTTGACAGCCATCCCATTATTTCAGGGCAGAAATTCCTCTCACAAGGCTTCATAATACCTCTCATGCTGAGAAAGAGACCAGGTCCATGATTTAGGGAGAATATGCCACCTTGTAATGTCAGCAGTAAAACTAACAGTATTTGAAAGATGCCTTGTAGAAATATTACGTTAAGTGTGACCTTGGTGAGTGTTGAGGATGTACAGCTGCAAAATGCAGCTGAGACATGTTGGAGGAGTTTGGCTGCATCCTCCTGATATAAGTCCAGAAATTTAACAACTGATTTAACAGTGTATGACTGTACAGAGGAGAAAATAATACGCCCTGACGTTTGAAATAATTCTCTTCTTCACTCACCTCGAAAAGACACAATCTTTAAATATATCAATGTCAAATGATCTCCACATGACGCAGGAGAAGAACAGAGCACACACACTCAAACCGCTGCAAATTATATGATGACTAGAAATACACACATAGAGAGCAAACATCTGTGTGCATTTTGCCCATCCTTCTATTATATACAAATCCCAAACTGATACCATCATGCGTGTGGATGCATTTGCAAAGATATTAGAAACATATTTTCTTGAAGATTCATGCGTTATTTCCTGAGAAATTAACCTCGGCAGAAATGTGGCCCATCAATACATTTAACCAGCAGTCACTTCCAAGATTCTCTGCATTTCAACAATTCAGATATTATAACCACAACCTCTTACAAAATCACCACACACAACTACGGCTGTCCTGTGCAGTAGATGCAGTACGGTTGTGTCTCTTGTTCACAGGGCAGTAGGCAACAGAAGTCTCTCTTCTTTGGTTTAGGGAGTTGCTAGATTTGGCAGCTTTGCTTTGAATGACTGGAGGTGCTGTAAGCCTCCATCAGTAGTTCCAATGAGGAACAGCTAGCTTGCGCTCAGCCTGTAGACAGATGGACACTAAAATAGCACAGACTTCGACCAAAAACATAGTTTTTTGCTATGTTAAACAGATATGCCCCAAAGTCGAATGGGTTCATCTTGGCCCATGCTACACCGAGCTACAACAAGCAAACACACAAACATGAAAGTGAAGCATAATATAAAAATCTATGATGTGAAATTCCAAATATATGTTTTGATAAAAGTTAATGCATACACAGCAAATTCGTAAACAGCCCCCACAGTTCATAGACAAGTAGCACCGGGCCAATGAATTAGCTGTCATGTCTTACATGTGGTAGAAATGAAATGGAGGCGCCTCTATAATTAACATTAGACAGACCATAACATATTTAGTGGAAATTAGATGACCCGAATGATATATTTAAGTATGAAGTGTTTGTTCATCCATTATGACTGAAGAAGAACAGTGGCTCCAAACGTTACTAAAGTGTGCAGGCCTCCTTTTTCCTTCTGTGCTTTTATATATATATATATACACCGCCTTGAATGTTTTACAGATGTGCGAGACCCCTTCATGATTTTACAGTGTATGATCGCACGTGTCTTACTTTTACATTTACTGATGCATTCATGTCAAAGCTAAAATCAGAACCCATGTACTGAGAGGAAATAGTATTTCAGGATTCCTCAAATGAACTTCTGATCTCAATCTCATTTTCTCACCTACAGCTGAGAGCTCAGACATATCAGGTGACGTGAAATGATCCCACATCCCAAGCCTGAAGATAATGTGACACCAGGTGTGCTGTCATTGCAGACCAACGCCATCCAAATCCTCTCTGGATCAAACTACAGCATCATGTACAGTAGCAAAGAAGCAATCACTAAAGTATGTTTATCCCCGCTGGGAAGCACAAATGCTAATAAAGATGAACAATTCCAATCAGTTAATGTGGATGCGTGTATGACAGAGAGGTCTTTAGCACCGAAATGGTTAGTTGAATTATTTTGCTTTGGAACACCGGCCCCGACCGTAGGTTGCGGTGCTCACCATGACGCTGAATTCCTTGGGGGAATAAAAGCTTTTAAAGCAGCAGGATCCAGATCAATCCAATTGTGATTTCACAGACAGCTGTAAATGGTGACGGGAGATTGATTATCTATATTAATTAAGCAGAAGTACTCTGAGGCTCTCATCATACAAAACCTACAATGTTCAAACCACATGATGTCCAGTTCTCGAATTAATAGAGTCAAATCACCTTCTCCTCCGTTGGCCTGTAATGTTAACTACCGGTTCCCTTTGTGATGAAGTGGCTGTTTTTTTTTTATTTTCCATCTCAAAGACCTTTAGATTGGTTCAGAGTTATAAGAAATTGTCTATTAATGACAGTATTGCTCGGGTGAGAGAAAAGCAATTAAGGGCCTTGCGGGATCTGGATCAGGTGCTCCCTTCAGACCAGACCGAGGGGCTGTGTGAAGGGCAGTTGATGGGGGTAATATATACGGGAAAGAAAAAGGGGAAAAATCACCCAGGGGTAATACCGCACTGCGGAAAGAAGACAACGTTATGTTGTATAAATTTCGCCATCATGTTATCAGTGTTTACTCACTGATGAATCTAATAAATGAGTAAAAAACACTTAACCACAATTGTTTTTTTTACAGAGCAATAATGATGAGAGCACATTTTCCTAGAGAATCAACAAACCTTAAGTGAGAAGGTCTTTGCTCCCTGCAGCTGCACTGCCCACTGTTTTGAAATATATCATACAAGCACATTTGCAATATAAGACAACACTCATCCAACTCCAATATCTGACTGCAAAACAACCCATTCTTCTCTATGGCCTCAGCTGTGCAAACATGGACATCTCAGTATGTTCCTGTGCATTTAGGTAGTAAAACTCTGCCCTCTGCAGGACTTCAGCTGTACACTATCTATCTCAGGCCTGACCGTGTTGACTCTTGCAAAAGGAAATCTATATGAAGACATCTTTAAGGTTGCACGTAAACAAGCGTGAGGAAAGTGGATCTGCGTGATTTGAACCCTGCTGGCTGACGATTCCCGTGTGAATTGATGCAGCGAGACACAACAAGGAGTCAGGGTTGTTCACTCACTGGTCTACCGTTAATGGGACACTCCTGAGTCCAAGCAGCATATGGTGCCTCCCTGGGCAACAACACACATCCGACATTTCCAGCAACATGGCAGGCAGCATGTTACACACACTACTCTCACACAGACACTTAGAAATACACAACATGGACACACACTTCTTCCTTTCATTCATTCTCGAAAACAGCGCGGTTGTTGAAATGAGGGCTGTTGTGTTACAACAGACCCTTTTTGTTGTTCATGTGTTTATTTTGTGTTAGTGCGTCTTTTTTTCCTTTCACTATTAATTGTGCTTTCTTGTCACATCTGACATTGACACCAGTGTCGTATGAATTGTAAGAAAAAAAAACAGGTTTTCATACATCCCATGCTGCTTCTTTCAACCTTCAATGCACAGCATGTCAACAACTCTTATCACATTTAAGTAATAAAGAGCTATATCTCGTTAGAATTGAGAATTGTATGTGGTTTGCAGCAGTAGATAAAAAATCCAGAGCATATTTGCTGCATGTGAATTCAATTCAGCCGCAGTTACGTAAAACATCGCCTCCAGAGGAACCGGATTGTGTTCACCCCATGATAATCAATCAAGAGACAGTGTAATCTACAGAGCGTCCACAACTGTGAGCATCAAACCCTGTGATTGATTAGGTTGTCTTAGGACAACCTTCCCAGTGTTTCATTCTTCATGCTTGACTTCCCCACCATGGCCACCATCTTAATTCCTACAAACATTGCATCATCCCGCTGGTTGTCCTTCACTTGACCCCACACTCAAGTGTTCAAATGAGGGGGGAGTAACGTTGACATCAAGCCCTCCTTAAAAATAATCAAAAACGATAATGAGAGGCAGTTATTGTGACATTAATAGAACCGGACTGTATTTTTGGAATGGAAAATATTAAATGCGTTGCCTTAGTGCTATTTCACTAATCTTACCGCTGCTGATGGCGCTTACTGTCCAGGTCTGTCCTCTAAATCATGTGGGCAGGGCAATGGAGTTGTCAGGATTTATGTGGGTTTGAGTCTTCTCTCTTGAAATGATTTGTGGTAGATGAGGGACAAGGGCCTGATCGTAAAAACATTTCAGAAGCACGAGTCATTTTCCTCAAATCTCCTTCTGACAACTGAGGGCTCTGCTGTTTATAATCTTTACTGTGAATCCTTTAAGGAATCAACAAGATGGTGTTTTGATCCATTTGTGTCCCTGAGAATGCAGGGACTCCATGTTGGGAATCTTATTTAAATGAAAAAATATACTGTATGTGATATAACCATTAATAATCCATAATAAACATTACAATAATCAAGTTTTGAATAGTGTCGTTTTTTGTGAGGCTGTAAATCGAAACACAGAGTAGCAATGAAACAAATCACTGCTGCAGAGGCTGTTGAGTCCACATATTGCAACAAGATGTGTGACATGATTGTAGTAGATACACACAGTGCAGAATGCCCACAGTGACCTGCCATATGTCCTATTAGAGGACAAACAGACAGGCCTCGCTCCTGAGTCACAGCCTCCAGAAACGTACGCAACATCTGCCATCCCCTCCACGCAGCCTGTGGGATCGCACACGCAACCTTTGCATATGTCACGCATGGCCAGCTCCACCTCATTTTTACATACCAACCCTTCAACCATCCCCCAGTGCTCTTCACCTACAGGACAAACAAATACATCAATTTTACTCTGCTCTTACGCAACAGACCTGTCTCACCTGGGGAAAATCATCTGCTTCTCCAATCACAGTGTCCCCCCTCTCCTCCTTCCAATAAGACCTCCCACAGAGTAAGTCGTGATAAATCTCCTGCGCAACCCCCAGCCCCCACTCCCCCATGCACAACTCCTCCCGATCTCTTTCCACAGTCCTTGTGGTTTGTCTCACTCAGAACCAGCCCTCCACTCCTACCCTTGTGCACCTTCATCAAACGGGAAACATCTCCCTCTAACAGGCCCCGAATATGCAGATTACTTAAATCAGCTGCAGTCGCTCTCTCCATAAATGCATCTGCAGCACTTTCCGAAGACTGAGCAGCAAATAAATGCTTACGCTGAAGCTTTTTTGGTGGTGGTTTACGGGGTAGTGCTTCTGCACACGACAGACTGCAGCCAAGGGTGGGATTTTGGGAGTGGAATGGGGCAAACAGTACTAACAAGAGATGAAGTCTTTGACAGAGCAGAAGCTCCGGCCTAGTTGGATCCTGATCTGTTTTGATATCATCATTAACTTAGTTGCCCTTTCAACTTGGCTTAGTTGCATCTGCTGCTGCTGCTGATACTCACCTGGTTATAGCCTCTGCAGCAAACATTCCTTCAACATTTTATAAAACAGCTGAGAGGGCAAGAAAAATACTGCATTAAAAACAGATCTTTCCCAAAATCCATGCACATGAAATGTGTCTGGAAAATAGCAAGTTTAGGCACCCACTGCTTCCACTGCTAACCATTGTCACCATGAAGATAAGCCGCATATTCAGAATAATCCCAATATATACAAGCATACTCATTCATGGCAGTGCAAATCTGTGAAATACGGCTGCTTAATGTCTCTTATCATGAGGCTTTGAGAAACACTGAAAAGACTCACAGAGAAGCTGTATTAGTGGTGTAAAAAATGAATTTACTTGAAGCATTAACAAATACTTTGAACCCTGCTGCTTTGTAATAGGACAGGGTGTTGTTGATTAATATATCAAATAACTTGTGTATACACAAAGGCACCAGGTGCATAAAAGACAATAGTTCCCCCACCTCTCCATCTCTGTTGTGCTTTCTGCAGCTTTAGCACTAAAATCTGATTCAAGCTTTCTGTGAACAAGTGAGCCGCTTGCCAACACAAATGACAGCGGGAGTGGGCCAGACGCCAAAGTCCTTCCCTGACTATCAGGAGAGAAAAGCAATCAAAAGAGGCAATCAATATAAACAAAGTCTTAAACTACTATTGATTTTTTAGCTCTACGCTGATGGGCAAGGGTAGTCATGGACCTAAATTCATACTTTCAATTAATAATTCATTGTTCTCATCCGATCAGATACGATTTTTGTTAGAAAATGACTGCAGATCATCCTGAGGCTCAGCGTTAGTGCTTTGTCTGTTATGACATTCTAGCAGGATGCAATGGAATCTGCTCTTCAGCTCAGCATCCTGCAGTCTCATCACTCACTGTAAGGCGGACCGTTACTTCCATCAGCTGCATTTGAGTTTGGGCACATCAGCAAGTTTTTCCTCTAGTGCACACACAGCCTGCACAAAGGAAATATACTGTAGAAAGGCCAGGAGCCCTTTGCAGGGCTCTCAGTCTCTGGTGAGATAGTGGCCTCTCGAGCCATTTGAAGCATCGTCTGAGTGACAGGCCAGAAACACAAATGAAGTGAATGGTGAATTTGTAATCATATTTAAAACCTAGGCTTTTTGTTCAATTAATCATGATGATGTTGATGTTTTTGACTTGTCTGGTAAGTGTTGCCAAATTCTCTCCGCTGTGATATTTTGTCAGTTTTTAATAAATCAGCATGTCACAGAGCGGCTTAAAGCTCTGGGACTGACACACACACACACACACA
>CAAKHC010002630.1:120388-133561 GCA_901007825.1 Macroramphosus scolopax
GGGGGGGGGGTGGGGGGGGGGGGGGGGGGGGGGGGGGGGGGGGGGGGGGGGGGGGGGGGGGGGGGGGGGGGGGGGGGGGGGGGGGGGGGGGGGGGGGGGGGGGGGGGGGGGGGGGGGGGGGGGGGGGGGGGGGGGCTTGTGTGCTATGGACCGATTCATTTGGAGATGCTCCTTTTTTCAGCGCGTCTGTTCAGGAAGTTTGTCATCAATTACCTGTTAACCGATATTGCTCATCCAGAAAAGTCGTGTGTCTTTGTGTTACACAACCCTTCGTGGTTGCAGTAATTACTCTTAAAGACAGGGGCGTATCTACAAAATCTGAGCCCCATGCAGGGGTTTAGCAAAACAAATTCTGGGCTCGACAGGCTTTGTGGGACCCCATGTTTACTGTACACACGTCTCCCAGACATCTTTCGAATATCATCTTAAAATGGTTGAGCCAAGAAATGTAAACAAATCTGTATTGCTCAATAATGAAGTGTTGATACTTTATTTAAACAAGAAGACGTGTTTGAGTCTGCACAGTGTAAAATATCACCACATTTCAACCCTCTTTTGACAACATGCTGTCGCTTTCAATTCCCTTTCCTGCCATGATACCACGGTCATATGAGGTCAGAGTATCATGCAACAGAGAACGATTTTATTATTTTATTTTCTCCATGCGTAAGTAATTATCATTCCCAAGCTTTAGGACAGAGCAAAAAAATACAATCTTATCTTTCGTAGGAGAAGCTGTTTTGATCATTTTTGGTGTAAAGGACATCACAGCAGGTACGCCATGTCCATATGCACTCACTTGGCTGTTTAGATTAGTAATTAGATCATGTTTAGAGTACTGTGTGGGCGGTAGACTAAACCATCCTGCGCATTTATGAGGGGTGACAGATTGCCTCTATCAGTTTTGGGAATAAAAAGTTGAGTTTCTCAAACAATGTGACTCAAATTCAGCCATCAACTGAACTAAATACCTGAATTTCATCCCCTATCGTCAAACAGCAACGCAGGGACTTCCGCATCTTATACAGACACATAAGGAACCCTGTATGAGATACAGCAGTCTGTCCGTCAACTCCAATCCTCGTCAATGTGAGATACTCCGAACATCTGCTCCGGGCCACTATGTGAGTGGCACATGCACGTTCGTGAGTAAAGATTCAAATTGGTTTTGGAAAATGTTTAAAAGAGTTTACGCTCTCGGTGACTGTTTAGGGTCTCGATTTAATGTTGTAAATAAGAAACTCGTGGTTGCAAAAAGAGAAGATCTCCCATCTTCCCCTGCAAAGTCTGGTGTTTGTTGGTCTTATCCACCACCATCAGAAGCCGTGTGTGTCCTGGGATACCATTAGCTATTTGAAGGTCCGCTGCGTCTCACAAAGATGCCAAAGGTTGCCTTGTGTGCCAGTAAAGGACCCAAGAGGAGTGAGAAAATGTTTCTTTAGTGTCTTTATTACACGTTGAGGGATTAGAACGCGTTGGAATAACAGTCACAGATATTTTTCTTCCTCAGCAGTTGGACTAACCCCTTCCCCCAGAGATGAAGGTCATGATGTGGCTGAGCGCACCACTTGCTAGAAATTTCCTGGAGCCTTCAACCATATCTAATGGATTTCATCAGCAAATTTTCTAATTAATGGACCTAAAGCTACGACTTTTTTTTGGTCCAGGCTGCTACTTCCAAGGTCAAGAACGAACCCTGAAGCTCATTCTTCCTTTCCGTTGCACCAGTTCAGCATGAATGTAATGTATTATTAAAAGCCTGACTATATTGTTTCTTTTCATGTTACTGGACATCCTGCTTGTTTGAGCGATATAAAATGAAAGGGCGACCCGGTTGCTCACTTGGTGGAGCACATACTGCTGCGAACCGGGTTCAAGTCCTGCATGGGCCATTTGCTTCACGTCATTATGAGACACGCGACCACATTTGCTGCAAATTGAACCTTATCCCTCTCTCTCCTCTGCCTTTCTTGTCACTCCGTGAGCAGAGCGAGCGGAGGATCAAATGCCAAAAAATAATAATCTTTAAAAAAAACATTATAAATCTCTCGGGGCATTTTTGTCAGCTTTGTGATGATGAGCATTAACGTTTGACACAAAACAGCTGATGGTAACAGGATCCAGTTGCTCATTAATTAAATGTCATCCATAGTGTAATTTGGGAAATGAGACTAAATACCAGCCAAGGAGGGTCAATCAGTGTATCGAGTGTTTGATGCAAAGCATGTCAAATTTTCCAAAAAACATAGAAGTAAAGACGAAAAAAGGTTTTGATTAATGTCAGTACAAACACAAAGCATCCAGTGTTACTAACTGGATTGGTGTATTTTATATATCATTTCGCCCATCTATCTATATATCTATGAATCACTGTTATCCTCTGCAGGCATCCCAGCTAACATTGTGCGAGAGGCGAAAAACAGCGCTGATAAATACAGAGAGACAACTGGGCATATTAACACCTCTGGGTGGTATTGAGTAGCAAATAAACCTAAGTTGAAGGAACTGGGGGAAACTTGTGCTCGCAAAGTGAGAAATTGCAAAGTTGGCACTAAAAGGCAACATTTCCTGCATGCTGTTTTATCCCAGCATGACCTACAGCGTTTATTTGCTTGGATGTCACGTACAGCATCCTCAACACCACTGGTGCATCTTAATGGAACTATGCGTTGAATCCCGTTACAGTATTTCATACAGAGGTGGATGAAGTGCTGAACATCTGTATGAACTTAATTGAGTCAAAGGTTTAAATTTGGTCCTCGCAAATGTATTTAAGTTGATTACACATTGACTTGTTCCAGTCGGATTCATAAAGTGGGGTGTACACAGCAGCTGTCTTTGTGGACTGTGCCTACACCAACTGTCATTAGCAGCAAACAGAGGTGAGCGAAGGCTGTTTTTCAGTCAATACATCGACACATTGGTGCCGTTCAAAGCTCTAAACTCTTAGTCGATTAGTCTAGACTTTGAAGTCGCAGAGGAGAGAATCACCTCCTCACCTGGGCAGAAAAGTGCACTTCTCTGTTTCAGTGCCAGGTGGAGGGTAAGGGGATTGTCCAAACTGCTCTTTTGTTACATTCAATATTTTTATTATTTATTAGCTATAGATAATATGACCCAGCTGTCTGGTTGCAGCTGTGAACCGGGGAGTCGCCAACAAACATTTCACCTTCTTTCTGAATAAGGTGAAATTCAACTGACGGTGTAATGTCAAAATCTCTTCCCCATCAGATTATAGCTCCCTCCTGTTAGTCCTCCACAGTACGGGTTAGATACTGGTCGGTTAAAACTGAGATCACTGGTTGGGGTCTGGTTACGACTGGTCGTGGTTCGGCTTTACAATTAGGCTTTTTCAATTGCACAGATATAGACTTCAATTACTAGGTACACTCAACTAATAGATAGATAGATAGATAGATAGATAGATAGATAGATAGATAGATAGATAGATAGATAGATAGATAGATAGATAGATAGATAGATAGATAGATAGATAGATAGATAGATAGATAGATAGATAGATAGATAGATAGATAGATGGATGTTTTTGATTGATTTAAAGGTTTGCCGCCGTACACAAAGCTTTGACTCCAGAAGACTCTGAGGAGGCCAAATCAATGGAAGTTGAAGACCTAATATTTATCTGTTATTGAGGAATACAATAGAGGAAAGAGCTGATATGAGCATTATGTGATAAAGGGATTATCAGATTTGTTAATTAGGATACGTCAGAGTGAAGCTCATGAACTTGAATAACTGCTGTGTCTTACAGAAGCTTTCCAACATACAGCAGAGCAGGGCACTAACAAAGACAGTGTCAGGGCAGCAAATGTGGCCATGTAGCTTGACATGTTTGCACCCATGACACTGTAGTGCTCTCCCGATGAGGGTATTAGACGAACCTACAGCAGTGACAGTGCAAACCCAAGTATAACGTAGACATATTGCAATGCACTTCAGTGTGTCTCTGTGTGAAAGGAAACATTTGGTGAAGCGAGCTGAATCGAGACAAAACTAGGTGCAATTCCTCTGTCTCTAAATCAACGTATCATACGTAATATATGGCCTCATATATTTTAGAAATGACAAAGCCTGTACAATCATCCACACCGAATGAGCACCAGGCCTATTGTGAAATGTCAAACAGCTTGCTTTGTCGTAGCCAGTTTGTTACTTCTGGGTGACTGGAGACAGAAAACCCTTCAGGGTATTAGAGGAACCTTAATTTTTCTAATGCTCATTTGTCCAAACATTCCTCCATGCAGCACCTGCTGGTGAGTACAATTCTACTGAAACGTACCATGGTTCATTTGAAAAAAAACCAACAACAAACAATAGAAATCATCAAAATGCTGAAATGATTAGCCAACTAATCAATGAGTTGATCATTGGAAAATGAATTGTCAACATTCTGGATAATCATTAAAATGATCTTTTCAAAATGCGAGCATTTGCATTTAATAGTTTTAAATTGTTAATTGATTTTAGTTCTGCATTGTTATCAGATAAAAGAAGCGACTTCAACATTTCCCTTCGGAGCATAGGAAATTGTGTAATTTCTTCATTATAAAAAATATTAATAATTGTTAATAATAATAATAATAACAAATGTTAATAATTGCTAGTTTCACACCTGATATATACACATTCAACAAGGCTGGAGGTCAAATGGGTTTCTGGGTTTGGAATAATCTAAGATTGTGACAACAAGGACATTTTAAGACATAATCAAGGTCAGATCTTGGCTTTAATTTAGTTTGTGTAGGATTAATTTGCGTTGAAAGAATTTTACGACATTTTGTCTAAACATAGTCCGTGTAAATGAGTGTCCTCCCATTTTAAAGCATCGAGTGCTTCATCTAGTTTTCTGCAGCGGCCGAGGATGAAACTCAATTGAGACACTAAACACATTTTGAAAATGTTTACTGAGTAGTGTCATTTTCTCATACACGTCTATACAATCAGATCAGTGGGGTCGCCCCCTGTTGGTCATTAGAAATAATGCAGGTTGAATGCACTTCATCGTAGGCTACGTCCACTCTTTTACGTGTGTAATAAGACAATATTGGGCACTGCCAGAAAGTAGTTCAGGTAGAGTGATAGCACTTCACTGTAGGTGAAGATTGTAAGAAATGATTCAGTTTTCAAATATTGTACAGACAATATTTACATTCAGTCTCAGCTGCACACAGGCAGTGATGTCACTGCTTCCTGTTTGTTGCCTCTTGAATCCCGTCAACACTCAACTAATTAACCGTTAATGGAATCATTAGAGCAGTGCTCGTCTCTGAAAAACCTACCAGCAACGCATTCTGCCTCCTCCCATTAAGGAGGACGCCATTCAGATAACTACCCGGAATAATCAGACACTGCGGATCATCGTTATCCTACATGGAAGACACAGCAAAATTAATAAACGGATAAACCGCTATAGACACACGGATACATACTCTGTCTCTCTCTCTCACACAGACACACACACATTGCAAGGAGCGTGTTTGGGAACCAGTACTAGTGTGTCAGTGGGGAAGCGTTGAGACAGCAGTGGGTCAGTGGTTGTGCTGCAGTCTGAAGCCCACTGCATACCCATGCACACTCCACTGCAGCAGTTGATCACACATTGGCATCCCCCCTCTGCATCTCCGCCTGCCCAATCATTACCCCTCTTACATGTGAAACCGCTGCTGACATGTTTCAATGCACATTGCTCCCTAACACACACAGATACAAGCATGCTGAGAGATGTACTGGCACGCACAGGCGCTAATAAAACACTAAAGCACTTTTTTCAACGAGTAAATAGGACAGACGGGGCTGCCCTTCTTTCTTGTGTCCTTAGACTCTCTTGCCTACTTTATTCTGTACAGCGAAATCAAAGCTTGTTTGTAGGACTCAGAGGCTGCCCCCAGAGGAGACAAACCTGGACGAAAGCCCTAAGAGCCACTACCGCTGTAGCAGCGTGATTTATTAGTTTTGCACCAAACAAAGAGGAAGTTCACCGAGAAAGTCCTCTTCACATGAATTCACTGCACCAAGAAGACAAGAGTAATGAAACACACACACGGTCACACCTCGGCGGTGTCGCAGTGCTTTCTCTCTATGTGCTGTGAGGTGAGTCATCAGCACAGAGAAGCATAACCTCACAGCTTCAGCTAATCTCTCCTCTGCTCCTCCTCCTCAACCTGCCAGCATCTGATTTTCTCCACTTATGGATGAAGGCACGGTGACTTATATCATCGCTGCGGCCTCACATATACATATAAGGTCTCAGATCTAAACCCATAGCCAACACATCAGGGTGAATCCTCTGGAGGAGACAGTGATATATCCTTTGGTATAAAAAAGCCTCTTACCCAATCAATAATTATGTGTGCAATCATTGGTTTTAAGTGCACTTAAATTGGCCCTTCACTTCTGTTCAGAAAAGTTCCACCCGTTCAGATGAGGTGACTGCTGTCTATACCTCGGCTGAAGTTTTAAATGTCCATTTCAGAAAAGTTCAACAGTTCAATGACAGCAATATTCCAGTTGAAGGCGCTGAATTCAGAGAATTTTACATCTGTTCCTGCGCTGCTCTTTCAGTGATGCACAGGTCCTTTGTGCCCTTTTAAGCGAGGGGCCCAGAGATGTGATTAACTGCTGCATGTTCACTCTCAGTCAGCTTGGTACTGACTGAAGGCAGACACGAAAAACCAAACTAATAAACACAGTGTCGGTTTGAACCTACACAGCTGACAATCAATCTGCTCCACCAGTGTGGATTGGATAAAGGGTGCAGAGCAGAGGGGTGAAAAAACACACGCCTTCGTGCGAAGCTACAGTCCACCACGAGGAAGATAGTCCCAGGTTGTTTCTACTTTTACAACAAGCATGGCTGCAGACATATTCACTCCGCCGCTAAGGGACACATGCTGGCACACAATTTCTAAAGACAAGCCTCCATGACTTGAGGCAGTTTCTGTCCTATTTCCTCGGCAGATTGAGTAAACAAATGATTATGACATTTCCATTTTGGTGTACATGCAGTCAACCTTGCCTGACACTTGACTTCACTCACCCGGAATCAGATTGTGTTAACAGGTAAAACAAAAGGATTTCAAGGAGATGTCAGAAATGCAACACAAGCAACAAGAACATCCTCTCTAAGTTCTGTCTTTTTAGATATTTAAGAGATGTCAACATCAAAGTAATATTGTTATTTATAGCTTTACTCTGAAGTATTTGGCATGCATGCATATCAGTCATTGAAAGATAAATTAAAGAGGACTTACATTGCCTCGGTAGCGGTCTGCGTCTCTTGTGGAGGATCTGTGACCATTCTGGCTGTGTATGCTGCTACTGTGCTGTGTTGTGTGTTGGTCTGTTTCTGTCAGCCTGTCTCTGTGTGTGTCAGTGCCCAGGGCCAGACCACTGGGATAGCTGTCGCGATGCTGACTTAGCTGTCATACATTAAAGAGGCCTCCTTAACGGTCTAGGGAGCATATCAGCCTGTCTGTCCCATCACTTCAGGCATCACAACCAAGCAAACCCCCACTAACTCCACCTCTCACACACGCGTTATGTCAACTGTTCCATGCCTCAGCCCTCCCCTGCTGCTTCAGTTGTGCTAAGGGTACTCTCCAGGGGTCCAAACACACCCAGAAAGACACCATCACTCAGTCATGACACATTCACGAGGCCTGACACACAGTGAGAAAAGCAGCCTCACAGGACTGTGCACTAGTGTATCAGACCGCCCCGGACACTGTCATGACCCAAAAAAAAAGCTCAGCAGATGTCATTCTCCTCTTTTCTGTCATTGCATTAATATATGTGGGTAAGATGTCAGTTAAGACATGAATATAGTGCAGCCTCCCTTTTTATGTGACCATTTCTGCTGAGTTCATCAAACAAACGTACAGATGTCAAATAAAAGAAACATTTCCTTGGCATTTGACGGCATGAATAATGAATGGAGAACACTTATTGTTCAATTGGGTTGAGACCTGGTCGGTGTGAAGACCAAAGCATCCAACATCAACCCAACGTTTCACGACTGTCCTTTTGGGAAAAACTCAGCTGACCTCTCCCACATTTTTATTCTCATGATTGAGCTTTTCTAAATTCAAATAGAAATGTGAGCACAATGTTTCACCACAGCACATTAGTGATGTGTGGATTGGTACTCTTACCTGGAGTTAAACACGGGGTTGGTGTACATGGCAGGCGAGCACAGATGTGGCTCTCCTGGACTCTTAGAGGGCACAAAGAAGCCCCCTTTCTTGCCCTCTCCTGGGGAACCATCTGTAGGGGCAGATTCAAGTATCAGATACTTTTCACAGTGCTGTGAAATTTCCCTTCTTGCCGTCTGGCTGAGGGAGTGAGAAGGAGGAAGTCCTTAATTGGGATATTAAACACAGATAAAGCAGACATTCAGTGAGCTGTAAATGTCTTTTTCTTGATGGTACTCTGTATTATGTAAGTAAATCATATTGATTTGAAATAGTGCAGCACAGACAGGGCCCTGTAGACAGCAGCCACGTTGACGCCATATGTTGTCAGTGGCTAGTTAGGCTCGCTGGAGGCTCAGTAATCCCCTCAGCCATCCCGATTTAAGAAGCTATTTTTGCTGGCTCTTAGTCTGTGGCGTTGGCTTACTGCAAAGTAGTTTCCCTCTCTTTACATTGTTTATTTGTTTTCTTGCAGAATTTAATGCAAGATAAGTGAAAATATTGGACAACTCAGTAGAAAGTTTCGACAGATCAGTAAGCTGTAACTCTTTTCTGTTCTTTTGAAATGCACAATGAGATGTTTTTAAAAGAAAACAACAGTGTAGCAGGACATTGCACTCTATGACCCTAGCTTTTCGTGTTTGTGGCTGATGTAATTGTGGCTGTACCTTCTCCATCCAACAGAAAAGAGGTTAGCAGGTGGGGACAGACTTCCTCCAAAACAGAGCAGAATGAGCAGAATGCAGCCGGCCCCTTCAACGACAGATGGTCCAGGAATATCTCCGTCCGTTTCTTGCTGGAGTCTTGTGCCAGTATTTCCTTATACTCTCCAAGAGAGAAAACCTTATCATACACCAAGTAGGGAAGTACAATACTGACGTCCAGTTCAGTCAGAATCTTCTGTCTGTGGTTTTTGAGGATCTGAGCAGCCCATCGCTTCTTTTTCCTGGTGCATGGCCTCTTGCCAGACCTTTGCTGCTGCCTCTTCTGCTTCCTCACAAACCACTTCTTTGTGCCACTGCCAAACATCTTCAAGTTGAAGAGACCCACCAAAACTTCTTCCACGGCTCTGTCATTGCAGGTCCCAAAGGGGAGGAGGTGCATATTTCAAGCCAGTGAAGCGACCATGCCGCATATTTTCTTGAGCCTCACTTTGTTGTTGTCTGAGTCGTTTATCTGGGGCAGGAAGAGACAATCTGGACAGTAGCTGATTTCTAGCAGGGTACTTACCGGCTCTAAGAAGATTACCAGCCTCTTAAATACGCCAATGCAAACTGCTCACCACTGAGCAGACAGACAAAACATATTTTGAAATATTTTTTCGGCCCCATGAGGAAGATCATAAATTTGATCTACTTAAGGGTCTATTTAATTATCACATGCTTGTCTTTAATTAATGATGTGTCCAACTGGTTTATCCCCTCTGTTATTTCCTTGAAGATAATTTAGGACAAACATGTCACATTTGCTTTGGGTGATGCTGGCTTGCCTGAAATCATCAGGGAGCTGCAAAAGAAGGCTTGTGAGGCCCAAATCCTCTCCCCATCATGACAAATCTGTAAAATGAATGCAGATTTTAAGTTGCCCCTGAGCAAGGCACTTAACCTCCAGCTCCTGCTCTGCTGCCGCTCACTGATTATCCTCCTGGCTATTGCTGTGAATGTGACACAAGATTAAAACAAGATTGAAATATTTTATCATGTGCGTTGACCTGTTACGTAGGGGTGTCAGGCTGTCTTTGAGAAGAAACTATAAGATATAATGAAATGGAACAAGGGCGTTTAAAGAGGGGCTTAATGCATTGTACTGAAAATCTATAAAAAGCACAAAGCAGCATGACCTTGAATCACATCAGCTTCTGTGTAGGAGGATGGCGGACGACTTACTCTTTACCAGAAGAGGGTGCCATTTAATCAGTGGGTATCACATATACAATATGTATTGTTCTATAGAAAGTCTAGTACACTACATACTAACCAGTGCATTGGTCTAACATACATGAAACCTTGAACGCAATGGAGAGAAGAAAACAAGTCCATAGCAATCTGTGCTGCTACCAGTACATAACATAGATGGGTATTAGCAAACTTTATTGTAGGTGCTAACACACAGTGGGCAGATCTGGCAGTATTCACTGCTTATAATTTTAATTGCAGTCATGTTCAGTTCTGCATGTATTTCGTTGTAAGTGGATAAATGTCATACTGCTCTGGAGCTACTAGTGATTCTTTATCTTGTTCAAAGGCACTCAGTTGAGCGGTGGTTTGTGCAGCACAGCAAACATGTACTTGAATCCAGGCCAAAATAAAGACTTGAGACTTGAAATAGACTTGAAACAGATGACAGATGTTTTTTAAAGGAGCCAGTCCAAAACTGATTAAATATGGATTCAAGAATTATGCTGTCAATGACCGTAGTGAGAAGAGCTGTGGTCTGCATCTCAAAAATCAGTGACACGACTCGGGCTGTATAATAATTTCAGAGCCCCACTTTATCATTGTCATTATCACTGTTTTTTATTTGGTATTTTAAGCTTCAAGGAGGCTGCTACAATGTTAATGTTGGAAATAAAACTCAACTGATTTTAATGTGGTAACGTGTGAGCACGACCGTGAGAATGACTTGTATGACTTGACTTCTGACTTGCATGAATTACAGCAGGGATTTTACTTTGCTGTAGACTTGAAGGTTAACACTTGATGCTTGACAAATGTGTGCCGCTGTTTCCTTTGTCACTGTTGACGGTCATTAGAGTGATGGTCTGGAGTTTCAATGTACATGTGGCATTAAGACCCTTCACTCCTTCTGGACACTAATATTCTTACTTGTTATTTGTATTACTCCTCTGTATAGAGGGATTGTCTGGCTTATCACTCAAGCAACAAATCCAATTTAGAAGTTTGTGTTTATTCAAGTGTGGTCCAATATGCCTGAGTTGGCCCCAAAAAAAAAGCCAACAGCAGAATGTAGAAAACTTCCACTACCCACAAACCCACAGATCCTTACGTAATCTAACCTACAACCAAGACAAAACGTTTGTATCTATTGTCTACGCTGACACTTACAGTTTGTAGTGTTGTAGTTCAAATGTGACTTTTTTTTCCACATAAAAGCATCGATAACACAAATTGGATGATACGTTACAGTCTCCATATGGCAACTTATTCAAATAAAGCACGAGGAATAAAACAAGGATTAAACAAAATTATGGATAAAATCTTCTACAATTATATCATATTGAATAAAAGAACAGCTCATCAATGACTGACCGAAATAAATGCGACTCTAACATTCATGATCAAACAATAAAGGTGTAAAAAGAAGATCAATGGGAGGCAACAAGTATGTTTCTCTTCATAATATGTCACAAAATTAAAACTTGTGTGATTGCATCATCTCATTAACTGTTGCATCAATTTGTATTGTGCAGTTTAAAGTGCTTCGACCTGTCCCATGAAAATATGTAGTAAAGTGATCAGGACAAGTCAGAAGTTCTCATAGTGATGCACGAAATGGGCCTGATCCCTCTTGTTCATCTGTTGACAAGCTTTCTCCACGTTCTTGGTCAGTCCAGGTGGTCCGCAGCTGAATACACCAAACTTACCCACCTACAGGAAATAACACATATTTAAACTGAATAATTTCAAAGAATTGATTGATTTCGTCCAGACTGGTAAAGACTGTACATGGCAAAGCCTCATAGAAACACAGGGAAGATGGATGGATATAGGGCTGACCTCAGGGTGAACCCCCTGCAGTGAGCTGAAAAAGGACATGAAGGGCGGGCGGCCGAAATGGGTGACAGAGCGCAGACCAGTGAACAGACTGCGGTTCCACACCTTCTGGAAATGGCGCTCACACACATACTTTCCACACATGAAAAGGAAATGAATTAGTGGTTACAATATATTAATTTAATAGTTTAAGATTTGGTGAAATACGCCACAATTAGCTTAGCTTAGCATAAAGATTGGGACTATACAGAGGTCTGAATGTGACTTATTTGTGTATGTTAGTTATAAAACATATTATTTAAATGTTTGATAGCGTTTCAAGGTGACTACAGATCTCACCAGCATGGTAGTGCGGAGGTCAAACTTCTCGGCCACCTGAGTGATGTAGGTGTGAACAGACACCAGTTCCAGGGTGTCTATCTCTTCCACCTCCCTGATGATGTCTGACAGCCACTCAAACTGACGATGCGTGCGTGTCACCCAGACGAAGTACACCTGCGAGCAATCGATCACTGTTTGCAAGTCTGTTCACGGAGGACACGTTCCACCAACTCACACAAATAAATAATACTGTGGGGATGGATCGAGACAAAATGTGTCGTAGGTTGTAAATATCACCTTTTGACACTGAATCTTGGATTTGATGGAGGACTTGAACACCAGGTCTTTGAGGATGGAAGCAAATGGGGTGACACCGATTCCTCCTCCAACCAAAACAGACACCTCAAAGTCAATCCACTCCTGATGGCCCTCCCCAAACGGGCCGTCCAAGTACAGCTGAGGATGAAAGGAGATATCAGTTAAAACAGAGGCAGAGGAAACATTCACCCGCCAAGTCAAATAGTCCACCGTTAAATAAACCTTTATCAGGATCCTTCCAAAATCATTCACATTAATAAATACTGTCCCTGTAAAGGTCTCATAAAGATCCATGTAGTAATGTTCTGAGAAATTAATGAATATTTCAATAAATGATTGAAAAAACAAATCTGTAAACAATCATATAGATCTGAAAACATTTCCAAAAGTATGACAAATAAGCCTTATGTCCTTTACAAACATTTCCTCGCCCTAAAATTTGATTGGCATAATCCTGTTGAAAGGACAAACAAACAGCACTAAAACGTGACCTCCTTGGTGGAGGTAGTCGGCCTAATGCTATGTCCTGCCTTTGGATAGGCTCCCAGCTCAAGCAGACTTTCTTCGGTGTAGAGCTCTCGGAGCTGGCT
>CAAKHC010002630.1:133581-170793 GCA_901007825.1 Macroramphosus scolopax
TTATAAAGATCCATGTAGTAATGTTCTGAGAAATTAATGAATATTTCAATAAATGATTGAAAAAACAAATCTGCAAACAATCATATAGATCTGAAAACATTTCCAAAAGTAATAAAAATGTCCTTTACAAAAATTTGATTGATCCATGCTCAACCACTCCACTGGGTGTCATGAAAATGGGCGTGGCAAGTTTGGCATAATCCTGTTGAAAGGACAAACAAACAGCACTAAAACGTGACCCCCTTGGTGGAAGTAGTAGGTCTAATGCTATGTCCTGCCTTTGGATAGGCTCCCAGCTCAAGCAGACTTTCTTCGGTGTAGAGCTCTCGGAGCTGGCTGGTCCAGGGCCCCACAGCCCGGATGTGCAGGCTGAGTGTCTCTTCGTGAGGCGCTGACGTCAGTGTGAATGGGTGGGACTCATCTGTTCCCAACATCAGACATGCTATGCGAACCCACTGGCCTGAACGGTACACAAAGCCCTGTGGTCGCTTGAACTCCAGATGTGTCACACCTGCAGGTATCAAAGCCAAGGGAAGTGTGAACTCAAATGAGCAATTCACACAAACCTTCCGTTACACATCGGAATAGTGCAATTCAATTAGCAAAAAAAACGAAAACCAGGGAGAATAAAGGCATAACAACCATCAGTATTCTCCCATGGTAGATATGGCAATAACTGATTCTCCAGAAGTGTCACCTGAAGGCAGCAGCTCAGCTCTGACCACAGGGATCTCCACCTTCTTCCTGCTCAAACTGATAAGTTTGTCCAGTAGGAAGAGCAGCGCAGGTGGGATGAGGAAGATGTAGAAACGGGGCTCTTGGAGCAGAGCAAAACTGCCATGAATGACTGTCTACTGGATGAGAACAAAGCTAGTAAAAATGACTTCCATCATGAGATCTAGATGGCTGCAAACTGCATTCAGAGTATTTCTTAAGTCAGAAAAGCACTTACTAAAATGTACAC
This sequence comes from Macroramphosus scolopax, assembly GCA_901007825.1. Lineage (NCBI taxonomy): Eukaryota > Metazoa > Chordata > Actinopteri > Syngnathiformes > Centriscidae > Macroramphosus > Macroramphosus scolopax. The sequence continues at coordinate 134,546 of CAAKHC010002630.1, forward strand.
TACAATGTAAAGGTAATGAGTGATCCAAAATCCACGGAAACTGATGTGGCGGAAATAGTGTGAAGCAAAAACATACATAAATGCAAAAGTAAAGAGAAGCAGGACACCAGTCATTCCTACAAAGAGCCGAAGCAGAACAAAAAACTTAATTAAAGCACACTGTAACAAACAATCTGTGTTCTTTATAACATCTGGAGATCTCAAACAGGTTTCCTACGATACCTGGAACAGTCTGAAAGAACCACCACGACCACTTCAGAGGAAGTTCAGACCTAAAATGAAAAGAAATTCCATTCATGTCGTAACTGTGCAGCAACACGAGCAGATGTCTGCTATAATCAGGACGGCGACTCAAACATTACCCATTGTTTGTTAAAACCTTTGGGAACAGACAAGAAAGGATACTGAGGTCGCTGATGGAGAAGATGTAGATATTGACGACATGGCCCAAACTATGAACAACTAGAGAAGATAAAGAGTGATCTTACAAAAAACAGAAACATTCAAAACCTTCACGACTTTCCTGTAATAGGCTTCTACAATCTGCCAACCTGAAAGGAGGATGGCAGTCATGGCCATAAAGTGATGGAAGTCAATGGCGGCATCAAAGGGGATGTATCGATTGAGGAAGGTCTCTCTACACAGCGTGATGAGGTTGCGGCACACGGTGAGGAGCATGTAGGGAAACAGAAAGGAGATCGCGGCCGCTGAGCCACGGGAGACGATGATGCCCACTACTGAGGTCTCAGGAATTCCTGTAGATTTGGCCTGCAAGCCGTAGTCTGAACACAGCAATCAGGTCAGAGCAGAAAACTATGATCTAAGTGGTATCAAAGGATTATTATATAAACTGTATATATATAATTATAATGATGCATCAGCAGCTTATTTTACTCACAGTAGCATCTTTCAAGAGCCACACCAGCCGTGATGCCGTACACCACGATGAAGCAGACAATATGACGGCGGTAATTTTCGATGAAGCGTTTGAACTGCTGGATCTTCTGCTGGACTGGGCTTCTTATGTACAGCTCACGCTTGGCCTTCACATAGACATTTGGAGTGTTCACACCCAGCCTGAAATTATTCGGGTCCATGAGACTTCCATTCAGGCAGTAATCTTTGCTCTGTCTATCATTTAGCTGAGGAGTATTCAGGTGAAAAAAGCCAGGAAGTAGAGTCAAGTTGCAAAGTTGCATTTATAAATCACAAGAAGCTTTTTGTTTTATAGTTTCTAAACAGGGTAAAAGAAAAATGATATGTCCCAGGGATCAGTACTGCTAATGTGAGATGTTTCAATGTGGTGAAAATACAAAATGTTTAAAGCTTAATGCTGCAATGCAAAGATGAAAGGAGTCATCAGAAATGGCTAATTGTACATCATCAGACAACTTTTCTGTAAATTTCTTCCAGGAAAAATCAGTAACACACTTCTTCCGCCTGCGTATCTCCTGTCCATCTGCCTCGCTGCTGCTGTTGCTGCAAAAAAAAGGAAAAATTGTGCAGTGAGGCGTACAAGAATCAACAGTGAGCCACTAACTCTGTCTACAGTGATAAGCTCTTCGTTAAATAGATTTCTGCAGCTTGCATTCTGTTGTCTCACCTGTTTGCTGGACAGATGAAGGAAACTCTCTGGTCTCGACTCAGACGCTTCTTTTCTTGCTTCTCCATCCCTGCCCACGCGAGCAGACACATTCATCAGACAAGGTCAGAGAAATGAGGGTAAACAAGAAAAGGGACAAAACTTTCCTCCAACCTTTGACGTTGAGTTGGGCAAACTGCAGCTCCTTCTCATGGTCCCGAAGGAGGAAATGGAAGTCCTCCCATGTTATTTGCTCCTTGTCATCAAAGCCTGCAGCCTGCAGCATGTTCATGATGCCATCCTCTGCCTGGCTCTTTGACAGAGCACCATTGGAGATGTCAATAAAAGACCTGCAGCACGTCAGAACAAACTATCAGACACATACAAACAGCTGGTGCAGTCAGGGAAAAATCTAGATCAAACCTGAGCATCCTGGCAAATTCTTCTTTTGATAATAAACCAGTTCCATTGATATCGTTCATGGAGAACATCAGTTTAGACTTTTCCTCAGGAGATCCTGCAGAAATTATATCATGAGTGATCAACTTAAACAAGATATGGAACTTTAGATAAACATCACATCAACATAGGAAATCTGCATTAAATCAGTGGATAACGCCTGCAATGACGCTCATTAGGAGGTTAAATATCTGCACAATCTTGCAACAGAAAACATTCCAGTCCATCGACATGCATCCACATCCTCATAGGTTAGCTGTTACTGTATTTTGGTCACATCTTTTACCTTTCATAAAAATAACCATCACATCCAGAAACTCTTGAAAGGATAGGTAACCGTTGCCGTCTTTATCGGCTAGTGTGAACATGGAGTCCACAAATAAGGAGTCCGACTTGAGGCCAAATGCATCAGCAAACTCCGTCTCCGTCAGCTCACACTGCAGAACCTCCCTGGCTTTCTTGCAGGAAACACCACTCATGTCTCCAGCGTCACACTTCTCTATTTCCAATACCTGAAACAGACCGGGACATTTTTATTGTATCTTACAGGCATGTTATTAGTAATATCATCAATGTCAGCTGACATCATGTCCAGGGATGATGTCGCCACCAAGATTCTTTTACCTTAAGGTTACACCTTATTTGACCTTAAATAATGTGTGTCGACATGTTCTGACAACGTCAGCTGAGCAGCAGATGGTATAAATATCCACATGCTGAAAGTACCTTTGAAAAAGCACGTCGGATGAAAGTTTCCACAATCTGAGCCCGTTGCTCTCTGGTTAGCGCCTCCCTCAGAAGTTCCTTCTCTCTCATCTCCTTCATTCTGATCTCCTGCCTGACGTCTGTCACCTCCGGGCGCAGATGCTTGACAAATGCCGTGCGTTTGCTCTCATCATCAAAAAAAAGCACCTGGGTGTGCAAATGGAACGCATTAGGGGCAGAGGAACATGATTGGAGTGATTTCTGGAGCGATGGAGATCAGTTACATCTGCAGAATCGTGCTTACATCAACAATCCGATAAAGTATGGAAGTGCATGAGAGAGATAAGTGAATGTGCTTTAATGTGCAAGCTGCACTGTACTAAGATGTAATGCTTACACAAGAAACGGCAACAGTTTCATTTGACTTGTATCTGACAGCAGGTGTGTGTTCAGGTCAACACTGCAGAGGGGAACGATTCGCTCCAGTTTCCAGCTACTCACCAGGTCGTACTCTTTTGATACCTTGAGCAGAAGAACTTTATGATTACGGTCATTTGAGAGGTGGATCTCAAGGTGGTCCTGCTGTCCAAGATTCAGGCAGCGGATAGCAGACCCCGATCTGTCATAGATCTGCAGCCTCCTCTTTTCATAGACGTCGACGCTGACGGGCTGCAGAGGGTTTTTATGGCCTTGCCACTCATATGCTGACAAAAAAGACGTGCATTATAAAAGTCAGGATAATGCTGGTGTTAGAATTCTGATCGAATAAATGCATTTAAGCAGCCTTAAAATATATACACATTTTAAATTCTTTATAATTGAGATGTTTAGTTGTTGAGGGGCATTAAAGCAGTAAATGGTATAATTGGTAGCATTTATAAAGAGTTTTTCTACGTTAACGGTAGAAAAGGTGCTTTACATTGTTGCACCACTGCCCATCCAAACTCCTTTCACACGCTGATGGAGGAGGCTGCCAGGCAAGGTGCCAAACACCTCATCAGGAGCAATTAGGGGTTCAGTGTTTTGCTCAAGGACACTTAGAAGCAGTTTCTGTAGCAGCCATGGATTAATCCAGCAACCATAACCCCCCCCACACACACACACACACACACACACACACACCCAACACACAGCAAGGTACCTCCTGAGCCAAGAACAGCTTTGAGTGTTCAGCTGACTTAATATGGAAACAATCTTAAAATCCGACTAACTCTGGAGGTCTCACAACTTTCTTAGATTTCATACCAGCAATTCCCACAGTCGGCTCCTCTGCTCTGCCAACAGCTTTTCTTCTCTGGAATTTCTTGAACCTGTACGTGCGGAGATAAGCCACCAAACTGGCCACCAGGAAACTCACTGCGAGGTCAAAATAAAGCCGATGAGTGATATCAATATTATTACAGAGCAAAAAGAGGTGGATTTCTGAGTGTGATACTCACCAACAGGAAAGAGGAACAGAATAATGATGAATATTCCAAAGCCAGCTTTGCTCCCATCAAAGTAATTAAGTTCAGTGGCATTAGTGCAGGCAGGGAGCATTGATGCTTTCAGCTGCGTGGGTTGAGGACAAGGGTCACCTGTGGGCAACCGAGAGATCATTCTCATCATGATCATTTGTTATTCACAGAGTCAACAGAAATCCACCATCTTGCATGAATCAAATGTTCAACTTATGTTAAAACTTTACCACTCTTCCAGAAGAACACATTTCGTTGTATATCAGAAGCTTCTGCACTCGTCACTGCAACAAGGATGTCGTGAAATGTCACATTGCGGATCATTTGGATTTCCTCATCTGTGAACAGACTGGAGAAACACCCCAAAGAGAGAACAAGACTGTGTTAAAGATTAATGACCCTCGTGATATGAATGGATGATATTGTCACACACTGCTGTCACTCATTTCTGTGAAGAGGATCTCACCCGTTCTGTTTGTTCTCGAACCAGAAGCGGTCTCCGTTTCTAATGCGTTCAAACTGGTCCAAGATGATGGCTGACAAAACTGGACCTGGACCGTCAAGAGCTTCCAGCAGTCCTCCGGGGAAGAGCTCCAGTTTCGAGATGTCACTGTTATACAGTTCTGCAATTTTGTGGAGCAACTGTTGGAGCAGCATACAATGCACACTTTAATTCACAGAGTCATTGTCTATATTAGATCATTGGTGAGTCTATGGGATCTACCTGCGGGTTGCTGCTATTGAGCTGAGGATTTATGTCTTCAAACGTCTTTACAGGAGGCAGATCCAGAGCTCTTCTGACCTCAGTGTAACTATGAAGGCCAAAGTCTCTTCCTCTCTGGACAGTCAGCGCAACCAAATCTGTCCGGGTGAACCTTAGAGGTCCGTACATGAAGTCTGTCAGGATGTAAATCACACCAGTGTGGTCAATATCTATTTTCCATTTCAATATATGCTATTGATACATCGAGCAATACCCTCAAAGAAACTGATTCATTACCTCTCAAATCCTCCACAACAATGTTGTCTACTTTCTCCATAATCTGAGAAGCCATGCCCATGATGAGGTCGTCTACATCCTGGCTTGTTCTCACATTGATTTTCTGGTGGCAAAATGACAAAAGGCATTAATATTCTGATTTCTCCTTAAACAGATGGAATCAAGAAAGCTTATTTTACACCAGTTATTGTCAAAAAAACACTCCGTATTCAACAGAACATCTCGAGTCACAAAGATCCCAGGTCAAAACCTGCCACTCTTTCACCTACGTGGAAACCTTAAATACATACCTGACGTTTCCAAAAGCTGTTACAAAGACGAATGGCTGGTGATGAACTCCCATCTGTGTTCGTAACCATCCGAAAATGGCAGGTCCTGTTTCTATATAAAAGAAGAGAGTCAAGGCAGACCATGATAATTCTTTTAGAAAGTTTTATGGTGCCTGAGGACAACAGAACATTAACACTACACTCAACAGGGCTTGTATGAGCTTTCATTTTTCATAATATGCCAGGAGGGAAACAAGAACAATACCTCATGTAAACACCAGGTGGAGCCATAGTGATGCCTAATCGTATGGCAGCAGCCTGAAACTCAGGCGAGATCCCAGGATCAACAAACTTCTGATAACCTGTGGAAATAAATGTATATATGCAAATATATGTAAGACTTGGAGAGAGAGGATAAAGTGGCAAAAATAGTAATTCAAGCTGATTTACGCAATGTATAAAACAACAAACAGCATGCAAACAACTGGTATCATCAAACATATAGTAAAACTAAGGCAACAAAAACTTTACAGATGAAAACAATTTTTTTTAAATGATGGAATCATCTAAGAATTATTCCTTTAACTTTCTTCAGTATTCAGCAGAACAGAGCGACTCAGTGCGACGCTTTGCTGACAGAGCACATATTTGTGCACCGACAGTAGCTCACCTCACTTGTGGTCACCGGAGCATTACCTGTCCCCCTCCACTTGTGCACACTCTGGCTGACTCTTACCTGCGTAAGGAGGAAGCTGTTTGTCTCCAAGGTATCCCGGCAGCCATTCGTAGACAGCGATGTTCTGTTTTGCAGACAAAACTTTATGATTGCAGCTTTTTTAAATCCGTCACAAAGTGATCAACATGACAATAAGAGTTTTGATATATTTGATTTAAAAAAATGTTTTTGCCTTGTATTAAATAGCCAATGTACTACTTTCCATAGAAGTAGAAAATGTTTTTAAAGTTATTCAGCACAGCACTTTGTCAAACACGTGAGATGACGTATTCACCCTCGAACCAAAACCATCAATTTCACCCACAAAATGACGACCACCAGGCGTTGATGCAACCGTGTTCCAGAGTGCAAATTAAATCAGTGCTTGTGCAGCGAGAGGGTTACGTGGAGACCTTTGCTTCTACCTGAAATGTGGCCACAACAGTTTTCCTGGCATTTTGAAAGAGCTCCTCGTCTGACCACTGTGGGTGTTCCTCATGCAGTTTGGTGGCTATGTAATTGTGGTAGCGAAACCAGATAATCCCCTCTGCTGCAGTGAACGTGTTCTCATTGGCCCAGGCATTTCCCAACTCTGGACAAAGAAGAGACGGCAGAAATTATTGGGAATTCGCCTTTTACATTAAAAAAATGTACAGCCCTGTAGATACAGTACAAACAGACAATAAGCTGAATATGAACGTTTTTTTATACAGAATACTGCCCCCAAATTCACACACCTTATTGCTATGGTGTCACACTACCATTAAACTGATTGTAGGGATGGTTTGTCATGTCTGATATCAATACAACAACCTTGAGTATCTGCCAGGACCAATACCTTAACCTCTCTTACAACTAAGCAGTCAATAATATATTTGTATGGATGCACTTGGCTTAATTTACCAATATAAAACACATCTTTCTTTTTTTTCCTCCTCATATCCGATCCAGTGGTTTGGCCAGTATCAGTCTGATACTGAGTAAATTGGCACATCCCCAAATTGATTGATGAGGCCTCTAACCACTAATGGATAGAGGGATAATCCAGCTGGTTTAGAGTCTGGGTCTACTGTTTTGAAGCACATGACAAAGGAGCAGTCACAACATTAGAAGATCCTCCGCCCAGATAATAACTACACAACTTTAAAAACACTGGCAACAAAACACTAGACACCTGTACAGTATCTTCTTTGCTGTAGTGAGAGGGATTTACTGTGCTTAGCCGTTTAGACAATAATTAAAAGTCAAAACACACGTCAGGCAGGGCCTCTCTTGACTCAACCCTGCAGGCTGCAACCCTGAACAAAACAGGGTGATTACTATCAAGACATTTTAAGACTTTATTTTCAGCAGGCATGCAGTATTAATTAATAATAACTAATATAGTGTGAAACAATCATTTGATTTAAAGATATAGTTCACCTAAACACACAACAAAACATACTTAATCTTACCACTTTGAATTTCTGAGATTTGGAGTTCATTTATGTTTGTAAACTACAAATTGCTCCTTTAAAAGGAGGCAATGTTCACAGCCTGAACTGTGCATTAATGAGACAAATTCAGTCTCTCTACTTGCAAAGAGAAGTTGTTGTTGGGTTTCGGGTATCTAAAAAGGAATACATTAAATGGCACTGAGCTCAGCTGTTTTATGTTGAGTTTTTGCCAGATTGAGTTAACCTCGATAAATGACACTGGATGTTCTGCACTCTAGGTAAAGAGGTTAAGACAATATATTTCTTTCAATGGATACTAAAGACCATTCTTTGAGACCAGTGTTAAGTGAAGGTCAGAACTTAAGGTTAAAATATAAAACATATCTCACCATACAGGCCACGGGGTCCGTGATCTCCTGTAGAGGGGTCAGCGGCGCGCCACATGAGACTGTGCCTGGCTCCCTGTTGAGGCATGTTCCACTCAGAGCCGGATGATAAGAGCCCTCCAGAGAAGCTTCTCAAGGAGTCAGACCAGGAAGCAAAGGGGCCGTAGATGGAGCTGCCATCTATCCACGCTGTCACCAAGTTAACCTGAAAAACATTTCGGAAAATATTAAATTTCTGGAAAGAACGTGTGGGATAACTGCTTGAACACATACACTAAAAGCTTCTTACTGAATGATGCAATATAGTCTGGAGGTGTGTTCTTTAAAGGATATTGATAACATTGCATCATCACCTGTGTGCGAGGGTTACTGGGACTCTGGCCTGACTCCTTGTCCCATGGTCCTCTCTGGAAGGGCAGAAAGACTTTGCCGGTGGCAGTCGGGTCAAAAACAGGGTCACCTTTTGGGACCGGGATGTTCTTGAATTCAGGGGGGCACCCAGGTGTTCTTGAGTTAATAATTTCAAACACAACGTGATAACCTAAAAAGATGGAAGTCGTTATTGCGAAATATTATTTACAGTGATCCTGAAAAATTAGGGTGAAAGACGGGCTCTGCTCAATGAGCAACACTGGTATTTAGTCTATTACTAGCATATCACGTGTCTGCAGAACTCGAGGCTACAGTGACACCTAGCGAATAGGATGATTGCTTTCCTAGCACCTATAGTTTTGCTCTTCTATGAATATTATGTCTCACTCCCTCAGTCTATCCCTCACACATACCTTTTTAATTAGTTCATCACTTGCACCTGTTGACTTCTCAATGCAGTTTGTGGCCTTCACTGTGTCTGTCATTAATCTTCCTTATATACCGGTAAGTCTATCGCAATGCAAGACTTAGAGAACTTGAAACCTTTTTACAGATACATAGACATGTCCTTATGAGCAAGCTTTACACGATAACATTATTATTGATTGTATAATTACTACACATGGTAGCATACTAAACATAGCGAGGAGAAAATATAAATCTCTAACGATCTCAGTGTTCAACAATTTAAGAGCAACAAAATGCATTGGCATGTATTTACCAAAAAACAGAGCGAGCACGGTCTGGTTGCGGGTTGAGGGCCGGCCGGAGGGTCCCCTGCTGAGCAGGCGGCTCAGTTCTCGGGGATTCGGCAGCAGAGGCTCCTGGACCGGCTGGTAGACTCCATCCCGGTAATGTGCGGGGACCAGGCGCACAAGGCGAGAGCCTACCGGAGCACAAACACAGCGCGGTTACCTGTGCAGCTGCTGGTTGAAGTGCTGCTGCACATTGCATTGACTTACCAACAGCTCCGCGTCTGGCATGTCCTAAACTGTTGTACCAGCCGTCAAAGCGAGGAACCTCCCAGGTTATTTCACACTGTGAATCTACAGATAACATGTTCAGTTTGAACTGTCTAAAATTACTTTGAATTAGGTTGAGTCAGGTCTGTACATGGAGTACTTACGTTCACTGACAATGAGCACCAAGCCAACCACTGCACAGATACTCCAAACCCGTTTACGCAAATCCATTGATGCGAGAGAGGCTCCTCAGTTCGGTCTGCAACAGAGAGCAGTGGAGGACTTCTGCAAAGTGACGACAAGGTGAAGCTAACTGATATTCACTCACGCACAGGTGCAGATGATAGATGCATGAAAAAAAGTACATGGCTATTAACACACTGCATGGGAGCTGATGTCCCAAACGGGGATGGTCATCATCTCTGAATCACACCACTGCATTCCAGTCTATGCACTGTCCTCCTCAGTGGCACAAAAGGGGGCTGCTGGTATAAAAGAAGTGTATGTTCCCTCCACATACACACCTCACTCACTACCTCTTCCAACTCTCAGGTAAGAAAGTTCTTTAAACCTTCTCTCTGTTTAATTAATTGGTCTTATTGGACATGTTGATTTTGATTTCACACTGTATTTTAGACAGGATGAAGTGCTTATATACATTACACTGACTAAAGTGGTCGCCTCATGTTTATAATTGCATGGCTTTGAGCATGGTGCATTATTTCTTTGCAGAAAATATACTCAAGTGAAGTTAGATAATGGAACAAACATTAAGTCAGTCACCTTTGATCACTTCCCATGTCAGTTAGTGGAAACAATGCAGCATCTCGTATCAACTGTAAGGAACAAGGCTGCTATCTCTACATCTGGAAGGTAACTGAGAGCGCCGCCGCTAACACTGTCTTCTCTGTAGTCTCAGCTGCATCCGCAAGATCTGGTTGGGAGGATGACTTTCTACGATGACATTTACCCATTCTATCCTCTACAAAGGACCTCCTTCATCTTCAGTGGCCGATTGCTGATCATTATCTTGGTGTTTCTTGTGCTAGCACTCAGTCTTCTTCTCATTCTGCCGGGGATACGAGGAAAGGCAGTGAGTGCAACTTGTCACTGCAAACATTCAATCAGAATCATTCTCTCCAACCAGGCTTGTAAGGAGGGTTTTTAAAAATGCACAATCATGACAACATGTTATTAACTTATTTAATGCTATTGGCCACACCTTTCTTTTCCTGCTTTCTCTTGTCAATGGATCAGGAATTATCTTTGTCATGTTCCTTCTCTTCAATCAGAGGCTTTTCTGGATGTTGAGGATAATGATCAGCTTCTTCATAGGTGCAGTGATTGTGGGTGAGTTCATATTCTATACATTCTATAAATCCCAGATTATCTGTTTCTTGCCATCCATCAGTATTTACCTGTGATCTTTTTCTGCAGCGCTCAACTTCACTAACGACTGGGCAGAGGCCAAAATGACAACTAATGCCACTTACAAGTCCTTCAGCAATGTGATTGTTAATGCCGAGATTGGCTTACATGTTGGACTGTACGGCATTAATGTTACACTCAAAGGTCAGTTGGTGTATGTACATTACGACCATGTCATTATCTTTGCAGAGCTCTCACATTTTTCTGTGTCACATATGATATTACTTTCCAAATGCAAATAAATACATTTGCCCCTCCTTTTTCTCTCAGGGAATCCTGTTGTACAGTTCAATGAGACCATTGACTACAATGAGATGTTCAGCTGGCGTGATGCTATTGAAGAGGAGTATGAGGAAGCTTTGGAGAAAGGTTTACCCAACCCCATCCTGTACATCGCTGAGAAATTTACCCTGAGCAGCCCATGTGGCCTTATCTTTCAGTACAGATACTCTGGACGATACGCCTCTGCCACTCTCTGGTAAATCGATGTCTGAAGTTTCATCAGTGGCAGTTTGTGAAAGTAGAGCAGAATGTATAATGGCTGCAAATCATCGCTTCCACAGGACCGCATTTTGCTGCTGGATGCTCGCCAATATCCTCTTCTTCATGCCAGTCGTTTTATATGCTGGGTACATGATGATGGCCACAGCTACCTTCATCTTCCTCTCCATGGCCTCCTTCTCCACCATCATGTATGTACCACGGTGTGTCTTCTCGATAGGAACTGTCTCCTTTGAAACCGAATACAGCCATTCCTTCTTTCTGGCTCTGGCCACAGGTACCAATATGAATTTTCTTCTAATTATCTCATATGTTTTTGTACTTCTGAAGCCTTCTGTGTGGTGATTTCTACAAACAAATGATTTCCAGGTTTGCTGTGTGCCAGCATCGGGATCCTGGTGGTGACGCTTAACTTCGTGATGCCCGAGAAGATTAAAGAGGCTTTCAGCGTTGGCGGTGACAGTTATGAAGATGAAGACATTTATTGCGGGGACGTCTACCTGAATTCAGTTTTACTTGACGAAGTTACAAGCTCACCACTTCCATCAAAAGTCATGGCGGTGGGTTGATGCGACAGTAACAGTTTCCTTCCTTTGACCAATGTCCTATCAATGGAGCCTGTAAGATTAGAATATAATGAACCATTGCTTCTATGACCACCACATTTTATACAGTACATCACCGTTCTTGGGCAGTTTCATTCCATATAACATTGCAGCAAAGGACTCCTGTTTTTGCTGCTTTTTTGACTGTGATGATTTGGTTTCTATATTTCAGGAACATTTATGAGGCCCTCCAGGTTCCCCCAGGTATTTCCAATACTTGAAGAAATCTTAGCTGAATGTGTGAGATTTCACACTGTATGTAAGCAGAAGTGTTATGTATTATAAAGGATTTAACTGTTGGATTTATAAATGTCATTGTCACGTTGCAGCACTTGTAAATAAATATACATTTGTCTGGAATCCATCCATACACCTATACATATACCATAATGGGTTGATGGTAAGTCATTTTATGTTGGCGAGCCTCTGCAGGATTGTGCGTCGTTTCTGAGCGGTGATTAACCACCACTGAGCTCCAAACGAGGAAGATCTTAATCAAATGAAAACAACAACAATAAAGCAGTGAGATTGTATTTTCAGTGTTGTAACATTACATTCATTCAGTAATGCATGTTGTGATACATTCTTGCAGGTGATCTTGTAGTGATCTCCTATACTGTATATCTTTGAATAGTAGGTGTGTCTTTGGCCTTCAGCATCACCATAATACACATAGTTTAGTGTCTTTTGTACAGCATATTATCTTCTTTTAATACTTTATGTAATAGATTATCATGTCAGATTGAGAGAGAACCCTCGGTCAGTAATTCGTCATTATAACATGCATATAATGTAGGAGTAATATGGCCTTTCCACTAAGTCCTTGAGTAATCCAAAGTATTTACAGTAGAAGTAAAATTTTCAACTCCATACACACTATAAAAATGACTAACTAAAATATAAATGTAATTTATCTCTTCATAAGAAAATAATAATGACCTTAAAGCTACTTCTCTTCAACACCAGAAACTCACATAAGGTACGACAGACAGATATTCACATTGTAAGGCCATTATGAGTTACAAGCTCACCACTTCCATCAAACGTCTTATCTTGTAATTCAAGATAAAACCTGAAAATGAGAACTGGATGTTCTTTACAGCATTGCAACAAGAGGCACAAAAAAATAAAATGATAGAAAAATAAATTCTCCTCGTCCCACTGATCGACCCGTCCGTCATCTGTCCATCAGCTTCTCCACCCAGCCAGACATGCAGGACTGCAGTGGGCTGATCCATGCAGGGTCTTTATATGTAGGTAGGCGTCTCCTGCCCTGTCAGGAGTCTGAACATCACTGCAGGCATCGTCTTCATGTTGATCTGGCGCAGGAGAGGAAAAGAAAGACTATTTAAAGTGGAAGTCATTACTTCATCAATCTAATCCAGCCTGATTGACTCCCCTCTGTGAACCAGAGTCAGAAGAGATCTCAGATCCATTACAGACAAATTATAAGCCTTTATGTCTTTGATGGAGATACTAAAAGCTGATAAATTCAAGTGTAAGTGCTTGAGCAGACGATAGAGGATTATTTGAAGAAAAGCTTCCCTGAATGAAAAGTAAGCTTAGGTTAGCTTAGCGAGAAGACTGAAAACATGGGTTAATGAATAATCCCCAGCTCATTAAACATAACACACGTCCGTGAATGAGTCTATGAGGAAAGACGTGTAATAGTACTTATAGCGCAGCTTCTGTAAAGGGCTGATGCAGAATTGGGGAGCCATTTCGTAACTGGATGGTTATGCTGTGTGTGCAATTGAGGGAAGGGGTTGTCTTAGTTTTGCCTGCGGGCGGAGTTATTAAGAGGGGCTTGGCAGGGTTTGTGGAGTCCTGTAATATTTTAAACCTCTGCGCTGGATGCTGGTCTCATAGATTTCAGTGATCGGGAAGAATTTGCAGCTGATGGTTTTTTTTTTGGAGGCAGAGTAGATAATTCTGTCCAGCTGCTTCTCTGCTGAGCTGTGGAATTACAATACCACACAGATATAAAAGAGCTGACAATACGACAATCTGCTCTGTAGCATCCACTCTCTGGACAGCTGTTATTATTACTTTATTATTTTATTAATTGCGTGATGTAGTTTGGAATGTTCCAAAATAATGTGTTTTAGAGCCAATCTCAAACTGAGCTGATCTTTATCTGAAAGGAACCTTTATGGTACATTAGTTCATTAGTGTGGCAATCAGTTAAGCTTGCCGTCTTGTGGCAAGAGGAGTTCTCACCTCGCCCACGGACACAGACAGGGTTTGAACAATCTTCTCATGTGCCATAGCAACCACACTCTGACCATTTATTTCAATGATTCTGTGTCCAACACGGACGCCGCCTCTCTCTGCAATGCCACCTCGCATCAGACTGCAGATCTGAGGATATCAAAAAGACATTTCTCAATAAATGCAACAATTCGGACAGTAACTGCATATATGTGCTCTCCGGAGGGGGCGGAACATTCATATTTTAAATGCCTCATACTCACGATGCCATTCTGAACACTGAAGCCGAGCTGGAACTTGAGATCGGGTCGCTTGATGAGGACAGTGGTGACAGGAGGGCAGCTGACGATACTCAGCTTTACTTTCAACTGATTCTTTAATCCCTGTAACATATCCAAACAGAAGAGTATTGTGAAAAGAGGTATGTTGTGTTTCATGGTGTAACTGCGTGTAGATTAAATATGTTTAAGAATTCCTTTTTATAATTAAGCAGCACTCTAAAACATGTTTCATTAACTATTTAAATCAAACAGGCTTTAATTTGTCTACCCACTTAATCCTTCTGAGGGTCATTGGAGTCTGAATTAAAGGGGACACCTTGAACCGATCACCGTTTCATAACATGTCTCACATAAATTCTATGACACTCAAGTCAATAACTGAAGGCAAATAAGATTCTGCAGCTCATCTGCATGTTTCTTCCATTGTGGCCATCAAATCACACATAAATGGAGATAAACATTTTGATGTGAGGTGACCCTACGATGAAATAGAGTCATTACCTGAATATTCATTGGACAGAGAGGAGCTGAAAAATGTTTAAACATGAAGTCAAAAGACTTTATTCCTTCTCTCACATTCTTCGTGCTTCTCGCTGATCTCATCACCGTGACAACCAGAACAGCCGTGGCAGGGACTACAAACAGCGGCAGCGGCTGTTCTGTTCAAATGCAGCTGCTAACAGCTCACGGTACACTGATTCAGTGAGGAGGGGTATATAAGGATCTTGCCTCTCTCTCTCTCTTTCTCATCTTATCTTTAGTCGTTTCGCCTCTGCCGTGATGTCTGCACTGGGAATTCTGATCTAGTTTCTGGTGCTGTGAAGCTTACGCAGCTTTCGTGTGTGGTCACCCCATGTTATGGGAATTCTAGAGCTGTAATTCTCCCTATTACAAATTGTTGTATCATCGATATGAGTTTGAAGCTGCTATTTTGAGGTCACATAGTTAAAGTTACATGCTTTTAGAAAAGAAAAGTCCCAACACAGGGTTTGATGTGCCCGGTACCTTGATGATGCCTTGGCAGGTGGCGAGGGGTAGTCCTACCAGGCTGGTGTCATTGATGGACATAATCTGATCCCCAACACTGAGTTTTCCGGAGCGAGCTGCAGGGCCGCTGTTCAGCATGCTGGCGAGGATGACGGTTGGCAGAATGGAGCCCCAACCAGACTCAACAATCACCACTCCGAGGTTCTCCCCTTTCTGCTTCTCCACATGAAGCTGAAACAAAGAAAATGTTTTTCCTCACGAACAATTTGGTTTTATTATGTCAAGTAATAATAAGAAATAAAAAGGGCACCTCTTTACAGTTGTCTGAGTTTGAGAAATGGACAAGGTCATCGTGGTACATTTCCTGGGAGTTGATGATGTCACTATATTGTTTCTGGCTCAGGTCCGTTGGGTTGATGCCATTGGCTCGCAGGAATTCTCTATAGGCCACACTAAACGCCTGACCAATGGACTGCGCAATCAGCTGTGCCTGTGGGAAGGGGAGTGTTTGGGGAAAACTACTCAGCAAAAAGGCCAACAGCAAGGAGGTGAGAAAGATCACAGGGATTTAAGTGACCACAACTAATATCCAAATCAAGAATAAAGTATGAAATCCAAACAAAAAGTGCCCTTAATCAGCAATCACTCACATCCTCTGACTCAAAGACATAGCAGATCATCCTGTACTGACTCTTCCCTTCACTGTTAGACACAGGAGACTCAGAGAAATCCTCTGATGACGCTGAAGACATGGGCCTCCGTGCCATCAGAACCACAATACTGCCAATGTCGGCGATATAGGATATAGTACGCAATGCACTGTCCATCATTGTGTCCTGTATGGAGAACAAAGAATGACAATCATTACTTATCAAAACAAAAGGGAAGCTGATGAGGCAAACATCTAACAGTCACTAACCTGCGAGTCGGCATTGAGCACTTTGACAGCTTTAGTGGAGATAAACAGATCCACCTCCGTCATCATGTGAGAGTCTTCATCTTGGCTCTATGAAGTGAATAGCAAATTGTTTAGACGTTTCACGATGTACTATTGTGTGGTACTTTTATCTCACAATGCAACCATTCAACTACGTAAATATCTAAATTCTTAACAGTGGGAGGTGAGCAAAAAAAGAATGCAGCACCTCCACCTTGTGGTAAAGACATGAAAGTGCTGCGGCTCACCTCTCACGAAAAGGTTAAACTGGAAATACAGTATGGTAATAAAGCCCAATAATTCATCAACATCACACGAACTGACTAATTAACAAATAACATGCTGCTATACAAAAAGAAAAATGTTGTTAGGATTTAAAATCCAATCACTTGCTATGTTAGTTTGATATCTAAAAATAAAAGACAGATTGTTCAATGGCAGAATTCTGATATGTAACAAATTCTAATCAATTTCTGATTCATTCAATTGATGGCTGTTTACAAATAGATCACAAATGAGGCAGATTACCTTAATACGACTGACAGCTTCATGGGCCTGGGACATGCGGACAGACTTGGATGGATTCTTATCAGACAGCACCTGAGTGCAGCCAAGGTAGTTAGCAGCAAAGATGATCCCATCAATAAGATCCTCTGGCTCACAAGGTCCTGGGACTATGCAACACAAGAAAAGGACGTCATTGTAAGACATTGAAATGTGTGAAGAAATGATCAAATGTAAGAATCAGCTGTGATAATTACCATCCTCAAAGCTGGGGAATGAAGCAGCTTCCTGTGAGTTCTTTAAAGAAAGGTTTATGTTACTTACATTTCAATGGCACTTATTTCATAGTAATAATACTCACTCACTTGTCACAGTAAATATTCTTGAGTATTGTGGTGAATGTACAACAGTTACAAACAGCATTATGTTTCTAAAATTTGCAAAATCTCGTATCTTTGAGAAATCAGAAATTTTGGTTGAAGCCTGTGGTTGTTTAATAATTCTTCACCTTGGGGGTGTTGCTCTCCTCATCAGGGGAGGCTTCTGGACACTGAGGCCTCCTCTGCTGCTCTGGCACCTCCTCAAGCACCACGGCTGTGCTTGGCTTCTCACCCTGCTGTACACCAACAGATGTCATGTTACCTCCGCCAAGGAGGCCATGTTTTCGGTGCTTTTTCCTTTCATTAGTATAACCAAAATCTACCAGGACAATGCAATTTGTTGTAGAGGTGTAGCATGTACATTTCGGGGCAGAATACTTGATAGAGGTTTGCTCTCTCAGACTGCCCATCTGTCAGTGGGTTTATACAAAATCTACCATGCTGATTTTCAAAAAATAGGTTGGAAAATGGGCCAAGAAAGGCAAAAGAAAGAATGATGAAAACATTGGCATCGGAAGAGGTATGACCTCTACATTGTTACATTTTTAAATGTTTCTTGTTGTCCTGAGTGGAATATTAGAGTACTAGATGTTCAGCCAAAGGGGGAAAGGCAAAACAAAGGTTTTGCAGCAAATCATTTTATTAAAACCTTATATGATTCTCTCTAGAGCACAGTGCTGGTAGATAATGGCCTCACGGAATTAAATCTTATAAATACCTACCCCACTGGCAATGGTTACCTGCTGGATGGTCTCTGGCTGTCTCGGCCTCTCCTCCAGAGGCTCTGGCTGTTGCTCTGTTGTGTGATGAGGAGATGGTTCTATAACCCTGGGGTCGCTCTCTCGGCTATTAGCAGTAGGACTGGGTCTGAGAACAAGAGGAGTCTCTCTACGAGGCTGGGCCTTCTGGATGTCAGCAGGTGTCTGACCATGGGAATGACGAGGAAGTGGAGGAGGATGCTGTTTGCTGGAGCTACATCTAGCTTTGGACCGCACAGGAGCCTTTTTGTAGTCCTTTGAGGATGTCTTTGGACGCTGTTCACTTTTGTTGGTTGTACAATCTTTGATCCCAGAGACAATATGTTCAGTGTTCTGTGCTGCTCCCCTCCTCCCTCGTCCTTTACCCTGCCTCTCCTTCTCCTTTGAGCCCATATGAGATGACTCACACTTCTTATTGGCTCCAGGCATGTTGTGGTTTCTTGTAATTGGACTGTCATCTTCTCTTTCCCTTTGATCATCTCCCTTTCTAATCCTTTCATTATCATTGTCCTGATAAAGGGTAACCTGCCTCTCAACACTGTTCTCTGTCTCCTCTATATCCTCTACAAATTTGGCCCCATCCAGCACCTCTTCTATCTCATCTTCGTCATTAAAGAAGAACCTATTCTCATGACCCATTTCCACTTCCCCCTCTGCTTCACCCCCGGTAATGGGGGTGCAATGCGACCTAAAGGGATGGCCTCTCTTTTGGGGTTTAGTGTTTGACTGCGATCCATCGCATATTTCTGTGCTTTGGTGAGGTTTAGGTGTGAACTGGTCACTAACACTGCCACTCTCATTTATATAATCACCCACTGCGTGCTTTATATAGCCGCCATCCTCAGGACAATACTGCTTGTAGTACCTCATGTCCATGACTCCCTCCCTGTTTAAATGCAGCACCTCATCATAGTCCTGCTCCACATCAGAGCCCACGTTGTCGTACTCAGAACAGGTGTCCTCCATGTTCTCAAGACTGGGGTCACAATCCTTGTAATAGTGAATTGCAGGAACAGGGGGAGTTAGCTGGTCAATGTTATCATCCTTCAAGGTACTCGATGGTTTTGCAAACACCTCCCTCACCAAACCTCTGTGCTCTTCTTGGCTCTGTTTAGTGAGTACTGGACCAGGGCAAAATGAAGGGTGGGGTGCCAATATTTTGGAAATGGTATCAGGCCTCTGTCCATGAGCCATTACTGGCCATGTACACCCACTGCCCCCAACCCTGTAAACGTTAATAGAAAACCATGATTAGATATTTGAGATTCTTACATTATCCTCGATGTACCATTTGGTTGATTTCAAAACACATCTTCAATCATACAATCAACAGTCTCTTACTGGTTTTAGCTACAAAACAACAACTTCCCTGTGCCATTTTCCAACACGACAACACATAACCAGTACATTTGTAATCCAGTCCACAATGGAATCGGATTCCAATAACATATGGTCAAAGACAATTGTTACAGTTTCTATATAGAAATATACCTTCACTAACAAAACCAATCCCTGAAATATTACAGTTCATTGTTTGGATAGTGCAAATTCATGACTCATGACTTATGTCATCGGATATTACATTCTTCTTTGGAAAAACTGTAGCCTTACTAGACATCGAACATGAAAAACCTAGGCCTATAACTTCAACAAAATGTAACAATATACCTTAATACTTTTGCATACATTACTATTATTTGATGCATTAACATCAACTATCATCGTTGTAATGCTTTTAAACAAGAAATAGGTCAAATATCCCTTGAAATGTGTTAATGTAATGGTGTCATCAGTCTGGTAATAATGACTAAATCACTGTACAAAGCACATTGAGCACAGTGGTGTCGTACCTTAAAACCCTTAGCAATGAGAAAACATTGAAGTAGGTTTCAAACTCCAAGCTATGATTTAGGATTAACACACTAAACACCAAAAATCCACATGTTTACAGTGATGGTCAGATGGAAATGTATCTCAGATTATGACAATACAAGAATCCTCCCAGATCACTGAATAACGACACAGAACGCGCAGAGAAAATCATGACCTCTCCATGGTGCTGAACTGATAATTAAAAGAAAAAGGTTCAATATAGTGTTGAACTGGTGCTCAGATTTTGCATGTTTTGCCCTGCCCTTGACGTTTTTTTGGTGTTATTTCAAAACCCGTTATGCCGAAGTTTTGCCGCAGCTGCAGGGGTGGTTGTTGTGGTTGCAATGATTTCCCCCACGAGCGGACACCGCATTCCCATCTGCCGAAATATCGATAAAATAATCTGACATATGGTTTTCCTACGCATGTTAAACGAAGATTGCGTTCCGGCACACACACAGTTTTTTTTTACTATCTGGAAACACCCTATAATCCTGCTGCTTCCATTCACATCGACCTTGATTTAAAGCGTCGAGACTGCAACGTGCTGACATCCAGTTTATGGGCTGATGTTGAACCAGATGGGCACAGCCAGCATTGTCTTCAGCTCTGTTATCGAGGGCAGGATAGGCCTATATCCATCTATATACGATTTTTTTGTTATACTCAACATATGCACATACATAATAATTGGTGATACTTACCAACATCAGTCCTGTTGTCGGGCCTCTTTGAAAAATACCTGTGATCAGATCAGATTGCTCCGGAATTGTGATATTTGATTAAAAGGCGCACAGCAGCCCAGGAAGCTGTGTAGAAGATACAGCCTCCATCTCCATCATGTGACCACTGCCCTGCTACCCAACGAAACACTGTGAGGCACCATATAATCACTGCAACAAAAATACACACCTGAACCTTAACAAATGAGCTATGGCCGACAGATTTTACATCTATAAAAGTAATACACTTTTGTTATTTAACAAAATTGTATTAAGTGATTCCTATACGGATTCCTGTATTAAATCTATATTAGTTTTTTTTAAATACACATTGAAAAATATTGTTTAAAATAACAGTTTAACAGTATATTTTAAGTTTTATTTCTGCAATTAGGCAGTTTAAAATACATCGACGTAATTGTGATCGATTAGTACAGCCTGAACAGCGTTCTTCGTTCTGTTGGTGTAGTCTGAGAAGCGGATTTGTTGTTACATGAGGCTGAATTCTGCTCCTGGATGAGTCTGTAGCTGGTGTTTGGATCCACTGACACTTTTGTTCATTGATGTTTTTTTTCTTTTTTTAATGAATGTCTGGAGCAACGTGAGCTACAGATCTGTGACCATTCAAACGGCGTCTCTTTGCGAGCAAAATTAGCATTTAGATTAGCAAAGCTAGTCATCAACCGGCTACTTTACTACTTAACTTGAACATATATTCAAAACATTATTTTCATCGTGCAACACCACTGACGCATGTAGCATGACCGAAAGAGCCGACAAAGACAAACCGAGGAGAAGTTTATCATTGTCCAAGAACAAGAAGAAATGCAGTGCAAATGCTGTCAACACAACTCCGATCTCCTCGTTCTTCAGCAGCCCGCAGCCATCCAAACTGGCCTGTCCTCTGTGTGGTCAGTTGGTTCCAAGATTCATGATCAATGAGCACATTGATTTGCAGTGTAAGAACTTTGAGAGAGGAAACAGCAGTGCAGCCTCAGCAAGTAATAATGTTGTGCCAAGCATCCAGTTGTCACCCAGAAGGAATCCCAAAACGTCCCCAGAGCTGGATCCAAGGAAGGAAGAGGAGGCCAAAGAAACCAAGAGCAGTCCTTACTTCAAAAAGTGTAATTTTCAGCAGGCGCCACGGGAGATAAGCAGTAAGACTGTAGTCAGAACAATCGACCTAGGAAGTCTCTCCGGCAGGTTATCTAGGAGACACAGACAGGAGATACTTACAGAAGATAAACATGAAGATAATCATGAGAAGGCGAACAGTCTTTTGGATTTCCCTAGCAGCTCACAGAAAGGCAATATTCCAGTTCAGAGTTTAGACGACAAGGGGGACTCTGTAACTATCATTCCTCTGACAACAACCAGCACTGAGACATCACCATGCGCATCACCAAATCTGTTGTGTTTGGTAGAAACATCTCAACCAGTGACTATCTCAAAGCTAACAAAGAGAAAAAAAGAAACAACTCACTCGGGTAAGGTGTCCAATTTGGGAAAGAAAGCTAAATATGAGAGGAGGAGCGGTGAGACAGAAATGGTCTTGCCAAGTGAAGATGCACCCGATTCCATGGAGGTGCCTTTCACCACAAATTTTGACCCAATCTCAATCTCAGACGAAACCGGTAACACTAGTTCTGCAGCGACCAGTAGTGATTTGCTGGCAGGTCCTGAGAAAACCAACAGTGACCAGGCAGTTGAGACCTCTCCTCAGCTACAATTGCCCTACTACCTACGGAATTTCCAGACTGTTCTGCAAGCTGTGCTGGAAAATAAGGATGACAGAGCATTATTCAACCAGGATGATATGTCGTGTGTGAATGCATTTGAGAAGCTCTCAGGTATGCTTAAGTATAATTTTGTCATCATAAATTTAAAACTCTTTAAATGCTGTATCTCTTACATGTATTTCTCTTTATTCAAGTCATGGGACAGAAGCTGTATGTGAGACTGTTTCAGAGGAAACTTAAGTGGCTTAAAGTAAATAAACTGGATTATGAAGAAATCTGCAGTGATTTGGGACCTGTTGCTCAGGAGCTGGTTGAAAGTGGATTTCTACAGACAGGTAGATGAGTTTACATCAATTTCATTATTTTCTATAATCTTGTGATTTTTGTTATATAAGAAACTTCTAATTTTGAAATGTAACTATACTGTAGATGTAGCGTGAATGTTGGGGAGAGGGAAATATGTGGCATTTAAAGTACACC
Organism: Macroramphosus scolopax; assembly: GCA_901007825.1. Taxonomy (NCBI): domain Eukaryota; kingdom Metazoa; phylum Chordata; class Actinopteri; order Syngnathiformes; family Centriscidae; genus Macroramphosus; species Macroramphosus scolopax. The sequence goes on from CAAKHC010002630.1 coordinate 157,294, forward strand.
ACAACACAACTAAAACATGTAGATTTCTCCCCACTCTCTTGTTAATACCGACACATAAAAAGAGAGTGACCTTCGGGACCTTGGAGAATCTCTCGATCTCTTGCCAGCCCCTGAACTCAAAGCTCTGGCTAAGACATTCCATCTGGGTAGTTCTGGGACACAGAAACAGCAGCTTATAGACGGGCTTCTCCGCCTTAGCAAGCAGAAGTCTCTCTTCTCTCTGATGCCTTCTCAAAACAACATTGGGTCCGTCATCCTCAAAAGGTGATATGATCTCATACATCTTGCCCATCCATCGTACTAGTATAAGTACTCGTAATGGTATTATACTAATGATCTCTCTTCTCTCTCATCTTATAGGGCAAAACAGCTTGCAGGTTCTTGTGTACGTCTGTGTCGTAGTCCTCGGACTGTCTTCTCTCGCATTCTTCTACTCTTTTCTCTGACTGACACGATGGATGAGGAGGAGATGGCAGCTGGTGGTCAAAGCCAGCTCTACACCATCCTGCTCGTAAACTCAGGACGTCTATCTTTCCCAGACTACACAGTGCAGCGCACAGTAAAGGTGTTTCGAGACAGAGATGACCTTATCAGGTGAGGGATTTTCAAAAAGAGTTCAATGTAGTTTATTGTATTTTATCCAAACAGTATAGGCATGATTAAATAATCATGGCTCCTTACATCATGACAGGTATGAAGCATCCATGCGAGCATTGCAAGAGGTGATCTCGGCTATACAGGCGGGTCAGTGGGAAGAGGCTCTAGAACTTTACACTGCAGCCAAAAATTCTTGGGAGGACCTGAAGACAAGTCATACCCTTCGGTGAGAATGATTTCAATCTTTTGTATCATTCGTAAGGTTGGATATTTAATTTTACCATTGGGGGGAACAATAAACAGAACAAAATTCCCAGAACCATTATTAAAAGGGAAACCAAAGTTATTATTATTAATTTGTACCCAAAGTTGTAAAACTGAGCTGTTTTGTAGTCTTTCAACCTTTAATTACACTTTGAATAAGCATAAAGTCAATTAAACAAATGTATGTAACAACCTTTTAATATAAACGTCTCTCACTTTGCAAAAATTCTAATTGTAAAACAGTACTGTTTCAAAAGTCTTACTACTATTCAACTACCTACCTTCCTACCCCATGAGAAGACTAATGTTGTCAACAAACATAAACATTGACCATAGGTGATTGTCATCTCGATTGTTATCTGCCAATGCCAATCAAGAAGGCGAATATCAGCTGATACTGATGTTCGGCTGATAAATTGGTGCATTCCTGCTAGTTATTTTAATATGTACATTATTGTCGTGTTGGGTAGTCACCAGGAAGACCTTCCGGTGTTCCTTCGCAGCTTCACCACAGGATGGGCCTACACTCGTATCTTGTCGAGAGGTGTGGAGATCTTGCAGAGGCTACGCCGCTATGAGGTTGGTTGAGTTTACCCACTTCTACAAATTTAAGCATATATGAAGTTATTTGTAATCGTATGTCAGGGTTTAACATGCAACGTCTTTTGTATTGCAGGAAGCAGTCGAGGAACTGCGGTCTTTACTGCTGCAGTTTGTTTATTGTCCTGACAGCCGAGGGCGATGGTGGGACAGACTGGCACTAAACCTTCACCAGCACCTCAAAAGCCCTGAGCAAGTCAGTGTCTGTGTTTCCATTTAGCTCTTTGAGAAGTTTTTCTCATTTATATCTTTGTTTAACACTGTGCTCAGTCATAGCCGTTTGTCATTTGTTTGACTGCGGTCTTTCCCTATCGCCCTATAGGCTATTTGTGCTATCAGAGATGGACTGTCTGACCCTCTAGTGCGAACTGGACATAAGCTGTCTCTCCATCAGAGAGCTGTTAGGATGAGAGAGTCTGCCAGCTGCAAGAAGTACCGTCTGCAACTCAAAGACTTGCCTACAATCGAAGTCCAGGATGTCAGACATGTGAGTTCAGTGCAATATTCCTATTTGGGTGAATGAAAATGAAAAGATACATTTTATTTATTTGGACCTTTGTCTACAGGTGACCATCCGAGGGCAGCTGTTTCCTCACGAAGGAGGCATGGGGAAATCTCGGTTTCTATTGCCAGCTAATGGAGAAGATAGTGCTAATGCTACTGTAATATGCTCTGTGGAAGACCTGTCTTTAGCACATTACCACCAACAAGGTTTTGACCAAGGTGAGAAACTCTTCTTCAATTTTAATATTTGATAAAAAATTGTTCTGATCTATTAAATGATATAATATTTTTTGTAATGTAACAGGGATCCATGGAGAGGGCATAACATTTTCAACATTGTTTGCTCTTCTGTTATGGGACATCATTTTTATGGAAGGTATTCCAGATGTGTTCCGAAATCCGTACCAGGTATATTTGACTGAATATACTGTGAGTTTTAGGGAATATCCTGCCATTTGTACAAGTCACAATGATCTTACTTTTCCCTCGCAGACATGCCCGCTGGACCTTTACACTGACTGTTTCTATGAGAACAGAAAAGAAGCAGTTGATTCCCGTGTACAGTTACTTAGAGAAGCTTCAGTGGAAACACTACATGACATGTTGGAGGATGTGTGGACATCCCAGGAGGGTAAAGTGTGTTCATGCATCAACTGGGAACGTTTCTCCTCTCTTAAACAAGCTCAGGTATTGTGTTTATAAATATAGTAATAGTATAGTTTATTTTCATTATAACTGGATACACTGGGACAGATGATGCAAATGAAGTATGTTTGTCGATGTTTGCAGTCTCTTGTGTCCTGCATGGGTGGAGCCTTCTTAGGAGGAGTAATAGCACGGATGGCAAAAGATTATAGGCACTGCCGTGGAGGTTTGCCTGACCTTGTGGTGTGGAACACTTCAAACAACACCTACAAGGTAAGATCATATCACACCCTACCTCTAACTTTTTTCTACCTCTGACTGTATTCAGACACTCTCTCGTACCTGATCCATTAATGTCTGGTGAATTATTGTTTTAGCTGGTGGAAGTGAAGGGGCCCAATGACCGTCTGTCCCAGAAGCAGCAGATCTGGCTGGATGAGCTGCAGAAACTGGGTGCTGAAGTGGAGGTGTGTCATGTGGCGGCTACTGGAGCCAGAGGAGCTTGTCTAGCGTAAAAAGATACAGAAGACCTGACTAATATGGAATAGATGGATACGGAGGACCTAAGTGATATGGAATACATACAAAAAGAAGACCTGGCTGCAACATAATCAGACAGATTCTCTGAAAAATGCCTGTGGTGCTTCTGAATCTGGTCATGTTAGGTGTGCTGCTGATCACAACTGCAGACAAGCATCATCTTGGTCTACCTTGAATATTGTGGTGTAAATCTTAATCTCAAAAATATACGGTAATTTATAATCAATAAATCAAAACCAGAACCTTACTTGGTTATAGGGATTTTTATGGAAAAAGCTATGCATTGTGACTTGTCTTGGAGCATTATTTAAAAGAAAAACAACAATTCCAACAATTGGAGCTGCAAAATGAGAGGACGATCATCACTAAGAACATCCAGGGTCAGAAACAGCTTGATTACAAATGATCAGAGCTGTTGCATCATGGAGAATGGATCCAACAGCCACACACAGCATGCAAAGAAAAGTAAATATTAGTTGACTGCTAATGAACTGTGTGAGAGCACTATGAGTTTATTATGCAAGTACTTACTGTGATAATCTTTCTATAAGTGTACAGTTACACTATGACCAGAAAAAATCCACTCTGTACAGGGAAAGAAATTTTAGAGTTGCAATTACTTTCTTTATTGGTTAACCTGGTTAATATCAATAATACATTTTTTTGGTCTATAAAGCGTCTTTGTGAAAAATGCCAAACACAATTTCCCACAGCTCAAGTTGACATTATAACATTGCTTATTTCACCTCACCAGTAGTTCAAAGCTCAAATTGTATAGATTGGGACAAAGCAAGACGACATATCCTCACAATGTACAGCCTGGAACTTTTTCTAAAACCATGTTTGCCATAAAATAGTTTCAGCTCTATGAAAAAGTCTGTCACTGAAATATAGTGATACTGGCTAAAATATAGAAACTGATGCAATAGTTTTGACTCTGAAATAAAAAAATAAAAAAACTGCGTTGTAATTTTTCTGTCGTTTTGTAAATAAAAGGAGGGAAATATGTATATATTGCATACATAATACACCCAGGCATAGTAAGTAATGTATAGGCCTGGATCATGGATGCATTTGGGGGAAGGGATGCCAACGAACGGCCCTACGTCTGACGTCACGGCGCTGGACTGAGGAGGCGATGAGAGGAAGCTGCAATAAACACATAGGGCGTCTGCGCCTATCTAAATAGGACAATAAAGTGGAAACGGCATCAATGCTTTAATAATGGATCTATCAGATAAGCTTCTTCTTAAAGTTTTCCTCTTGGTGTATTTGCTAAACTACACACAAGGTGAGTGAAACATTTTCAGAGAAAACGTTACAAGTTGTGTTGGATCTACAAAGCAGTAGCTGAGCAGAGCTGAAAGGCTGTTAGCATGTTAGCTAACATTAGGGATCAGCAGGGCCCGCTTGTTATGAAGAGGACTGCACCCTTTTTGCCGTGTTAATTCTCACTTGGAAACGATGCATAGCGGGACCGCTGACATGGATTTGTGCAGCTTAATTAAATAAACCGACGTTGTTCATTTATTTCTGTGTGTTGTCATCGTTATATTGTCGGGTTAAGTCGGTTTTGTTATCGTGCGAATAGCGCGACAGCCATTGTTGTGAGAAGATGGAGTTGCCGACCGGGTTAACGATCCGTTAGCTTAATACTAGCTAATGTTGAGCCGCTAATGGTAACGATACTGTCAAAAATAATACGTATACCATGAACATAATGTTACAAGTAACATACCAGCCACAGAGTTAACATTTTTTTGTCACAGAAGTTATCAGGTTGTTATTTCTTCTGTACTGTCACTAACTTAACGGTAGTTTATGCTGGGGTTTGTGCTATTCTCTAGCTAAAGTGGTAGCGTTATATGGTTAACGTTAGTCACAATAACTTTTGGATGAGGTACTTTTAAGACCGTGTCAGTTGTCGTGTACAAATGGTTACTTATCATGTACTGGTGTAGTGGTGTATTGGCTAACGTTACGTGACATGCAATATGTCGTTTTCTGTGGCTTTAAAATGAACTATCAAGACTGCCGACGATAACGTAACGCATTACTCATGGTAAAACTAACGTTTTAAAGTTGCAGTCAGCTGTCCGGTCGATATTATTTTAGAAGTTGGAAATTATCCCTGTCAATCTACAGTAGTAACAAACAACTTCAGGCAAATTAAAAGCAAAACATTTGGTCAAATAAATGTATCATTGTTTGACAGCATAATTTAGTAAAATCGGTTTTGTTTTGTGTACATTTTGGATAACAGTTGCCCAGTGAAGTAAAGTTGAAATTACAAGTATGTTTGCAGAATGTTGGTGATTTTCATGTGTTTTGTCGTCTGTTTTTCTTTGAGAAATGAAGGTAACTTACTTAAGAGTAGTTCAGGCCTTCACTTCTCATTTTCACCTCAATGAAAAATTTAATGTTAACACCTGAATATTTCATAATGCATATGAGAGGGGAACTAGCTGAAGCTTGGTCTGCTAACTTGCCTCATCTTTGTTACATAGTTACACTGAAGGCTGTAATTTATGGCCCACTAGTCAGACATAATTACCTGTCAGGGAATACTGCACTTACTGAAAATACTTTCTTCCAGTTTGTATATTGTGGGGAAATAATTGTGACCTTACAGATAAGCCAAAATTGTGTTTTGTTCAGTCCGTTTAAGTCTCATGGAATGTGACTTTTCCTTTTTCTGTTTTCTTGAAATGGAGTTAGTAAGGCTGCTTTTCAGTGTGGGGTTATGTGTGAAATGGGTGGAGGTGCTTGAGAATCTTTTTCCTTCATGCCCACCACCCACTCCTCTGGTGGAGAAATAATTATGCTGTGAAGCTGGGGGCTGTTGTTCAGTACAGCTCTGAAACTGGCTTCCATTTGACTTAAATAGATTTAGCTGAATTTTAAAACGCAGGCCATACTTTGGTCTCTTTACTATATTCAATGCTGCCTATTATCTATTTGCAATATCATCCAACTATCGGGCAAAATAATGATCCAAACATGCTTCAATAATTCACTCTCAAACATAGTTTTTATAATTTCAACACGGATGCTTTTTTTTACTTTCTGAAAATCTATTACATTTAGATTTCAGGTCAAGTGGTTACATAATGCATACATTAACAACCCACAACCAAATCTGAAAGTATTCTATCCATACACCAGGGACGAGTATTTTAGTATTCATTCTAAATTCTAAAAGGATTTGAATAAATAATGTTTTATACGACTTGATAATCTCAGTTACTCTGTTCTCTCCACACAGGACACTATAGGAATCCCCTGAACAAGCACATCCGTCACTATGAAGGCCTTTCCTACGACACAGAGCTTGTTCACAGCAAGCATCAGCTGGCCAAAAGGGCACTCTCCCATGAAGAAAAGTTTCTTCACTTAGATTTTCACGCCCATGGAAGGTTAGTCCGTTTTGCAGATACAGGTTCATCTTGAGAGAGCTTACATCAACCTTTTGTAATGTCCTGTTGGTTTATTTTGAAACATGAGCCTGTATTCCCAATTTGTTTGTGATTGAAGCTTGAGAAAAGCTATAATCAAGTCTTAAAGTGTGATTGAAAGTTCAAATATTTAATCTTATTTCATGAATTATATACCTGGTCCAGAGGCCTTCATTTGGTTTTATTTGTTTGACTGATTTCCTGCTGCAGTCTCAAAATATGCAGGTCGGGCACATTGAAACAGCGGGTTTGCTTTTATGTTCATTAGCCTTTGATAACTTAAATGATTTTAAGGAATTTTCTTGTGATGGTAAGATTCACTATGTCACATTGGTGCACCAAAATAAAACGTGCAATTTTCCCCATTAAAAGAAATGAAGTGTTCACTGGTTAGAATTGGGGTTAACTTGAAATGCATAGTATGTCTTACATCTTTTCTGGGCGTAATCGGACTTATTTATGTAGGATTGTTATTATTATAAGTCACTATAGCTTAATTTTTTTTAAATGTGACCAATAATTTTATAATTATTTAAGAAAACCTCTCTCAACTGTTCTCCACCACGTTCTCTCATCTCCAGCGCTGTCTGTGGCTCGTCTAGTTTTTCGGCACAGTCTCCTGTGCATATGAACAAAGCTTTAGGCTGCTATGGAGGCAGTGGTTTGTCGGACAAGACATAGTAGAGTAGTTTACCATGGAGGAACTCTACTTGTTTAGGGCAAGGTCAAGGACTGGTTTTATTTCATCTTATACCAGAAATTTCTTTGAACCACAGGGGACTTGCGAAAAGGCCTGTTTGTGGAAGTGTTTTTTTTAAAGTCAACAAGAAACGACATAAATGAAATGCTCACTTACTTGCAATGGTAGAGAAACTAATGTGAATTCTAATGACTAATTTTTACAATATGCCTTGTGCATGAGAAGAACCTAAGAAATAAAATCAAACTATTTGTACCATATTGAATCGCCCGAGCATCATGTTGAATTCAATAGTGTTGAATCCTACTGCATCACTATTATATGCTATAACTAGCCAGTGTAGTGAAATAACTTTAATTTTATAATGTCATCTAATGTCTGATGGGATACATGGCTGCGTTCATCCACAAGGGATTTCCTCCCAGTAAGCATATACACTCTCTTGCCAATTTATCACAGTAGGTACACCTAGATCAAACGAATGCAATAAATCCTCCCCTCATGAGGACTATAATTACAGGTCGACCAATTTGGATTGGATATTTAAAGGCCAATATAAAAACAATGCTTTGTAGCAGAAAATGCAGTTATCTGACTACTTATTCTTTCTAATATAATCTTGTTATTACTGAAAATGAGGGTCTACCCCATAATGTATTCCTGACAGATATTGAATAAATGCAGTCTACATTAATAAACAGTTGCACTCTAATATTGCTGTTCAAATAATACCTATCAGATAGGTATGTTTGTTGATAAGTTTCCTACAGTTAGAAACAATGGTTATCATCACAGAAGCTTTCTAGGTTATTAGGTCTGTAATTATTGAGAAAGAATTAAAAAAAAAAACACTTCAAAATCCAGAAGAAGCACAACTCAAGTACCATCAAAGAAGTTGCCATTATAATGCAACTATTATTATAATGGGAATATTAATTAAAAAGTGAATGATCCCTTTATTACTGCGTCATTAGTCTGAGTTTGTGGAAAGTACAGGAATGTCATTTCTTCTGCCCCTGCTGCTTAAGCATCTGTTACAACATGTTACTCTAAATGGATCTTTTTTCAGAGGATATCTACTACATCTATTTCTGTTTGCGCTTTGTTAATGACACTCTTACAAGCCATTATCGGTTACAACAGTTGTTAAGATTATCAGGATTCAATAACATGCACATATTGCCGGGGCGACAAGCATGCCTGCCGGCAAAACAGAGCCAGGAGCATGCTTTCGCTTTCATCAGAGTCACATATATCTATATTCTAATGTTGAGAGACTATATCCAAAAATATTATCATTCTCATAATTTATAAATTTGGCTGTCTTATATATAGTTAAATTTAATTGAAACATAAATATCTCAGGCGATGTATACATTACCATGACTTAATTTGTTTATCCTCCATGCGAAATAGTCTAGTGTACCCAGTGGGAGAATGCACAGCAATCGGCTCCTTTCATAGCCAAGTTCCACCGATACAGATAGTTTATAAATAGGCGAAACAACCTCAACTGACTTAAAGTTATAATGCTCAGTTGCTGTTGAAACTGTTTGAGAGAGGTGTTGATTTATTGGAATTTTGGAGGCTGTAATTTGTAGTGCTGTTGAGCTGTACTGGGTAATACTGAGAAGCTTTCCTGATATTTTGTCAACCTTATGTCATATAAATAGAATAGCCACAAAATAATTTCCACAGAAGTTGTAGCCACAAACACGTTTTAGGCAAAGGGAGCTAGACCGTTTATACATTATGTAGTGTGCTGTGCAAAGCATTGTTTAACACAATATGCACTAGGCAGCCCAGCTCATCACAGCCTTCTCTTATCCGCCGCTTCATATACATCATGTTTGTATTTTGTTTTGAGTTCATCTTTACTGATAGTTGACATTGAGCAAAAGAAAAATCTGAATATCCAAGTCCCAAAATTGAAAACCAAAAACCTACCCACCAAACAAATCTAAATATTCAAATATTCTGGTCCAGCCCTAAGAAAGTCTAGGTTTTGGTTCTTCGACCAGTATTTTGAAAAGGTGGCTTGGTTTGCTAGAAAGCGATTCCACTTTCTTTGACAAAGTCAAGACCATCTGGCTGATAGCTTGGCAAAGACTGTTTATCATCATGCCCTGTAGCAGAGCCTTCTGTTCCCTAACATAGTTGCTGCTTAATAGGCAGGAGAACGATAAGAGCTGCACAAACAAACAGGAAGATGTCTGTTTCCTTGAAAAGCGAGGATATGTCAGCTACTTTGAATTTCTGACAAAGCTAGACACACAATCCTCACTCTAAACTTACTGCGCAGCACCGACCCTGCCTCCGGATTGGAACATGTTTCAATGTTTCTTATTTCATATGCTAGAAATATTTAACATATTGATGCTGGATACTAGTTTTGTATATAAATGTGGTATCAAATAGAAGGTTAGTGCACTTTATATTTCCCCCTGGAAGAAGTCAGAACATTCCAACAAAGATTTGTTTGCCATCGTGTCAAATGTTAACATATTTTACAGATCAAAACTATACAAAGACTTGTGTTTTCTTGCAGTTCAATTAGCTGCTGTAAAGCAGAAAGGCAGTGTACATTCAAGCTGTATAGATCTTAAATGAGACCCAAGATCTAATGTAATGACTTTGTTTCCCTGTCTTGTGTTTCATCAAGTTGTCCTAATTTTCTATTCCCCTCTTACGAAACAAAGTTTCCCTTCTACAACAGAAAACAGCTTAGATGTTTTCTCTCTGCCAAACATGACCTTGTTTTCACCCTTTTTTCAACCTCACACTCATTTTCCTTTGCCTCAAATGTTAGATGATTATTGTTTAACTCCCAAAGAGAGGAAAAATTCAGACCCACACCTGAGACGATGAGCACAGACTCAGTGACATGAATAAAATTAGAAGTTTTAGATCATAACAGAGTGATACTGCTTGTATTGTTTTTGAATCACCTACGATTTCATTTCTCTGATTTTAGGCATTTTAATCTACGATTGAAAAGAGACAATTCCTTGTTTGCCCAAGATTTGAAGGTCGATGTTTCAGGAATAGAGGCACCGTATGATACCTCTCATATCTACACTGGTGAAATCTATGGTGAGACTCTCCTCTTTCATAAAAGCATTGACACAGTCCAAGGCATTTGTCAAACTGTTGGTCGCATTTCCTTTGAACATGCCACCAAACTATTTGTGAATCCTGCGACACCAATAACATTGTAATTCGGATTCCCAGGTGAGAAAGGTACCCTGGCTCATGGCTCCATTGTCGATGGTAAGTTTGAGGGCTTCATTCAGAGCTACCATGGCAACTATTATGTGGAGCCTGCTGAGAGATACCTGGGGGGCAAAGACGTGCCTTTCCACTCTGTCATCTACCACGAAGACGACATACGTGAGTCCCTGCCACTTCAGCTACACACTTGCGCCTGCTGTATAATCAGCGAGTTTGTGTAATATAGCGCATGTATATCTAAATGTGTGAATGGGAAAGTGTAAGGTTAGCCAGCGGAGCTTATGCAGGCAGAGCGGTGTGATCACCCTCCCAGGGTGCTCATTAACTAAGTAACACAGTCTTTCTCTCAGGCTACTGGCTTTAAGCAGCCGTTACAGCATTGACAAAGATAGTGAGCACCAAGCACATTCATACACTGGCACACTTTAATTTCAAATCATCTGTGTACATATAGTATGTGCCTGAGGGGCTAAATGAAACAGAAATGTGAGAGGAATGGCTAATGACAGTGACAGGAAAGTAACAGCTCACACAGCAAAGCTAGGCTCAAGTGGCGTGTAAGGACATCCATTATCTGATCATGAATAGCATCAGAAATAGAGTGACTCAGGGGGTTAAGTAGCTAACATTGTCTTCCATAATCCTAACAGTGTTGTGTTGGCCTCTCTCTCTCTCTCAGACTACCAGCACAAATATGGTCCGGAGGGAGGATGTGCTGATAGCTCTGTGTTTGAAAGGATGAAGAAGTACCAAGCCTCTGCCAGAAAGGAGCCACCCAAGGTGAGCGCCACCACCCAGCACAGTCAAACCTCATTGTGTCTAGTAAACGGATGGTGTGGTATTAGTGGAAAACGTAATTTTACTGTTGTTATCTTGATTCAAAGAAAGTCATAGATGTCTTAAAAGTGTCTCTCTGCAGTTTGAAGTAACATTGACTGATGTTAATAGTTAACCAAGTTCAATCGATTTCTGTGTAGTTAAGTGATTGAGACTTATATTGACAATATAAAATGTACACGACATACATTAATGATAGAATTGATGTAATCAATGATAAAGTAACAGTTCAGTAGACCATAAAACTACACAAACATGGTAGAGGCATTCTTGAGTCAGATACAGAAAAATGATTGTGATATTCTGTGTGTATTCCTGTTTTCTTTATTGTATCTCTTCCTTTATGTGACATATACAGTACATGTTCCTCAGCAGAGTGGCACTTTATGAACTCACTGCAGCTGAAAAGCCACAGCCTGAAGATACCGCACATTATTTATTTAGCCAGGGTACAGGTGAAATGACTATATATATATGTTTAATTTAACTTCCAATTTCCTGCTCTACATCTCCTGTGCTGCTCATACCAGGAGCTCGACGCCGAGGCTGGCCTTAATGACCCAGTTCTGCTGAGGAAGAAGAGGATGGCTCAGGTTGAGAAAAACACCTGCCAGCTGTTCATTCAGACAGACCATCTATTCTACAAGTACTACAAGACCAGAGAGGCTGTCATTGCTCAGGTAAGGCAAATTAATCGTAATTCACTTGACATGCATGCAATAATGGTGCCGTTCGTACTCTGAACATAGTCAGTATATAGCAGGGAGATGGTTTTTCAGAGTCTCCTGCTGTCATTGTCAACAACGCTACCCGTGATCGAGTTTAACTAGTGAACTGTTTGTCTAACTTACTGACTATTGCACAGCTAATCAAACCAAAGAGACATCCTTTGGTCATTAGAAGATGTAGACAGGTGACTATTTTACCAGCATGGACACAGCACCGGCTCATTTTACAGCAGGGCCAGGCTCTGGTCTCGATCTCCGTACACCCTCATAACCTTTGCTCATTCAACCAACACTGTGGAAAACACTGCATTCTGTTTGTTTTTGCCACAAATTGACCTATTACTGCTCTTTTACTACCGTCATTCCACATGTTGTTGTTGCCGTCCAGTATTCAGCATTTACTGCACCTTTGGTACTTCTGACAAAATAGAAAAATGAGTAATGTCACATTTTGAGTATTTTGGCATCGACTTGGAACCTAACTACAGGTTCTTGAAACATCCCTTGTTCAAACTGATGATGCCATTTATAGAGTTAAATGTAGTTTGAAATAGAAATAATCACAAAATTACAAATGAAATTTAAGTAGAAATAATTCAAAACCTATTGTAAAGCTAGTGGGGGCTGCTTTTTCTATATTTCCCCGCTTTTATGTCCTTTGTCAATCACAGGCCTGCTATTGGAAGGATGTCTGGTCATGTACCGTACTTTTCGCACTATAAGCCGCACCGGACTATAAGCCGCGTTTTTTTAATGTTTAATTACCGTTATTAACGTCTTCAACTGTTACCATTTAGCAATAGTAGCTACAGAACATGTACTATGCTGTGTAAACTGGACTGTATCACATAGCGTTTCAGACACACAAGCTTTTAAACTTTCTAACTTAAACGGTGGCTCCCAGCCACGTACCGGCAGCGATCTACTGCCGGATTGATGCCTTTAATTTAAAAGCTGCATCAGATGCATTTCTACGGTTGTTTTCCATAATGACGATGTCTCACAAACTGTCTCGCTCTCGTAATGACCGTCTGTCTCGCTGTCGTTCTGTGTCTCGTACCACTCGCAGTTCCACTTTTACTTTAGCGCTGTTTTCCGCCTCCGGAGGACTGTAACCAGTAAAATCCATAGATTTGGGATTTCCCCGATCGGCCGTTAGCGGTAAAAATCCGTAGATTAGCGCACCGTTATATAAGCAGCAGGGTCGAAAAATGCGGTAAAAAGTAGCGGCTTATAGTCCGAAAAGTACGGTAATTGCAGAAGCTCTTTATATATCAACAGTAAGATCCTTGAAAAGAAAAACTTATTAGTACTTGAATAATCAGAATAAACACTTCTTAATCCGTGCGGGTGAAGCATAATACTTACATGGGAAGGACAACATATCAGTCTGAACTTG
>CAAKHC010002631.1:3194-23989 GCA_901007825.1 Macroramphosus scolopax
TCCCCCCCCCCCCCCCCCCCCATAAAAAACAATGAAAAACTTCATGTGACTAATTATTGTCATGAAACAATTGTTGTTCTTCCTGTAATCAAGACTAAATACAAACAGAAGAGAGTCACGCGTCAACTCACAGCTGCTTCTGCAGGAACTGCTGACTCGACTTGCAGGCTTTGGTTTCACTCTGCGCCGCCATCATCTGACTCTCAGCGGCCGCCTTCAGGCTGAAGCACGACTCAGTCTGGTGGACGGCCTGGGTGAGGTTCTGCTGCAGGTTGTCCATCAGGTCTGAGGACACAAACAGAGAGTTGATTGAAGAGTGATCAGAAACTGAAATCAATCAAATCTGAGTTAAAGGACACATATTGTGAAAAAAATCACGTTTGCTTGGATTCGGGGTGTTATCTTGTGGACAGGGACTGAGACACTCTGACAGGGACTGAGACAGAGGGTAATAGAAGTAGGCAAGAATCTTTTCCAAAAGTTATTTCGAGCAAACAACTTCAGAAACATGTTTCCTGGAACTCATAGACCCACTTTAACTTGTTGAAAAAGAGTCATAATATGGGCCCTTTAAATCTGTTTTGTCTGTTCAGAATCAAACTGAGGATCAGGAGGAGGATCGATCAGATCAGGAGGATCGATCATTAGCTCAGTAAATAAACACAGTTCTGATCCATCTTGTGTGTAGTTGATTATCTGACCAATCAGATGAGGTCCACTGATGTCACTCAACAGAGGTTCTGGGGTAACAGAGGAGAGTCCCATTACTGGCGTTCTTCCTCATACATGAAGCAGTTTAAGGTCTGTGAACTTATAAGGAATCATCGAGCGTGACCGCTGCGTCAGCTCCTCAGTTATGTCAGGAATGATGTTTTCTTCTACTTTGTGCAGATTCTGGATCCAGATCAGCCCCTTTGAGACCACAACAGATTTGCTCTGATTAAAACAAAAAGTCTAGGAGGTCCGATGGTCTCCGGCTGATCCACCGCTGCTGCAGTTGGTTCACTCTCTTTATTATCTGAATGTTTCCTCTGAGACTCAGATCCTTTGGACAAACAAACTCCATCAGAGCAGATCTGAGGATCCAGGAGGTCCTGACGAGGGAGGAGAAGACCAGATGAAGCTGCTGCTGTGAGACAGCAGTGATGATGTAATCCACCAGGTCAGAAAGAAGTTTACCTCCACCAGGTCACCAGTGTAGTCCATCATTTCCTCTGGAAACTAAATTCTCATCATGTATGAAGGCAGTAAATATGTTGTTCTTTCTTTTTATGATTGACTAATCAATGGTTCAATCTAAAACACCTGTCTAAACGTTCAGTGGAGGTTTGCGCTCCTTCCATCGAGCCTCGTGTCAGCAGGTGCGTCTCTGAGCCTGAACGCCGTCCGTGTGCTCGCAGGTCACAACTCTGAATCCAAGTCGGACTCTGAAGTGAAGAAAGTTGACGAGAGGTTTCCACGTCTCCTCCTCTGCGCAGGAACCAGCGCCCGCTCGGTCTTCCTGCCTGATAAATACCATCCTGGTGTTTTGGCTTCTGTTCCCATAAAACGGTGAGCGATGTTTATCAGAGCCGCTGGCCGTTCATACAAAGCTGCTATCGCATCTCCTCCATGCAGGAACTCGTTGCTTTCCTCCGACTGTTCGGTGCAGGAAGTCGCCCTCATTAAACTCTCTCTCTTGTTCCTATCAGGTTGCTGGTTGGACGCCCACGAAAGGATATTATTAAGGGAAAATACTCTGTTTTTAAGATTCGGTCTTCACCTGCAGGGGGCGGAGTCGAACATCACAGTAGGTCCAAGTTCAACGTGAATACAGATACAAGGCAGAAGTAATGAAAGCCAGAGGGATGGAGGGAACAGGACGGAGGCAGTGAAATTAGTGTCAGGGTTTGTGAGCATTTGGAGTTCAGGTGTGAAGGAGCGCCGCCCGTGGCCCCATCGCCCCCCCTCTGGCTGTGAGCCGTTAGCGTAGCGCTGCGACCCCGCCCAGGGAGACACACATGCCAAAGTCCTAACTGGGTCCTGCTCACACTTTCCTACAAGCTGGTGACGAACAGAAAAACCTAACGTCTCTTAAGACAGGCTGGGCAGCACGTGGGGGGGTGGGGGGGCTGGGGGTTCATCATTTATTTTGCAATTGACACTGTATAGTGTTCCCCACTGTATAGTGTTCCCCACTGTATAGTGTTCCCCACCCAAGGGTGAACAGGAAGGGCGGCATTACACATGACCACGGTCAGCTTGTGACTTCCTGGGTGTCTTCTTCCCTTCCTCCCCTCATTTCCTTCCTTCCTTCTTATGGACCTTCACTCATCCTTGCATCCTTCCATTCCTCCTTTTCTCATCACTGTTTCCTTCCGTCTTTCCTCCCTCGTTTCTTCACTTTTCTTTCAGCTGTACTAAACTCTTTCTTTCATTCCTTCATTAATATCTTCGTTTCTGTCACGAGTCCTGTAAAACTCGTCCTTCCTGCCGGCACTCGTGAGTTAATGTTTCATGCTGTTGAATCTGTGACATCACAGGAGACTTTCTCCTGATCGTGACTCAGATTCCCAACACACTTGTGTTTTCCTCCAACCGACTAATCCTGCGTATTTATTTGATCTGAATGTTAGGTTGCCGTGGTTACAGGGGAAACACAGCTAAGAATACCACCGCTGGCATGTTTAGTAAGTCTCCTTTCATGGAAGTGATGGTGTTTTTCCTACAGTCATGTTACCTTCCTGCAGCAAGAGCTGAGCCGTGAGGTTGGCCTCCGTCTGACGCAGCTGCTCCACCTTCTCCTGCAGGACGCTGATGTTCCCATTCAGGACGACCTGCAAAGCCGAGACAAACATGTTACTGAGAGACCACGGAGAAACACACAGCAGCTCCTGAGAGACACGACGCTGGTCAGTTTCTGTTCAACAACACAAGAACATCATTTATATCATTCATCAACAAATGAACAGACGAGTGTTGGAATGCTCCTTCTTCTTCTACGTGAAACCAGCTCTCTTTAGGACTACCTGCCCTCGGCTGCATTAACAATCTCTCTCAACCTCCCAGGATGGTCGAGTGCACGTCACATGTTTGTGACTCGTAATGTTCCCACAACGTACATGTTCATTTACTGAGTGTTTTTGGAAACATTATCTGTGTGTGTGTTTTAATTACTGAGGATTCTTTAGAAATTTGGTCTCCTGACTTTTCATTTTGTCAGATATGTTGGTTTACGAGCGCCTGCAGACATCCCATCAGCCTCAGCTGAACTTTGAGTTTACTGCTTCAGGTCCTGGATTGATTCTTTACTGGACTGGTTCTCTACTGGTTTCACTACTGGACTGGTTCTGTTCTGTACTGGTTCTGTACTGGACTAGAGTATTCAGGCACCTGTACTACCCGAGTATCGTAAAACTACAGTTACAATCATGGATTCAAGCGTCAGTCACTTCTGCTGGTCGCCACGGCGACTGCACAGAGAAAAACTACAATCTGAAAATCAGTCTTACTTTAGTTTTGATTTTCATTTCTTTGTTTGAGATTTGGAGTTTGGTGTTGAGCGTTTAAATCCGGACGAGGTTAATCACACAACGCTAATATGAGCTACCATCACTAGCATGTTAGCATGTTGATATTAGCATATAGCCCAAGCACATTAAACTACAGATCTTATCAGGATGTCTCACCTCATACAATGCTGCTATCGGTTTGGGTTTTATAGGATTTTATTTGAGCTGATCTTTGAATAAAGAGAACAAGAAGAGCTTCAACCAGCTGCTAGCAGGACGGCAAACTCCTCTTTTATTTATCGGTTTCATTCGGAACTGGTGTCGTCATCACATGATGATGCACTGTAGAGCATATTGTTACAGGAGAGTCACTTTTACTAAAACAAATCAAACTGTGTTCCTGCAGCCAGGAGAACTTCTTCAGACGGACATGCTCAGTCTGAACCTTTGTGACCACCTAAGGAGCATGTGGATCGAACCCGGGTCATGCTGTGCCAGGCTGGGCCGGGCGAGGCCGCCAGCTACGGTGGTGATTGAAAGCAGGACACCTCTGGATGCGACTGGATGCCAGGAACGGCTTCGAGAAACATTCCTTTCATCTGACACTGAGTTCAAAGTTAGATCTGGAGACCTGCACTTAAAGCAACAGTCCAAACAAATGTCTCAGCTCATTCCATAACGACACGCTGTGTAGCATCATCACTCACTCTCACAGTCCCAACACACTAAGAAGGCTGGGAGGAGAGCGTTTCGACTCATCTACTTACTGCCAACATCCAACCATAAGAAGACAACTGATCTGCTCGGAGCGACACTGCTATGGTATCGACATCTTCAAATATTTGGAGCCAAAGACTCAGAACAGATAATTTACTAAACTGACCAGTAGATTCACAACCTGAACAACTGCCTCTGTTTGAGCTGTCGAGCAGCTTCTCCGTCAGTGTTTAGAACAAAGATCCTCTACAACATCCTAAAGGTCCTGTGGACACTTTCTTTTGGGAAACGTGGAAAATTCTTCAGGAGCCTTAGCAAAAACCACCAGTACACAAATCTGGGAGGCGAAGGAGGGAGGAGGAGGAGGAGGAATGAGTCACAACGAACCACGAGGGGAGGAGGAGGAGGGACAGGAGGAAGGCAAACACTCACTTTTTCCAACCAACAACTCTGAGAATGTTGGAAGCAACTAAACGCTGCATCTCTCCTCACAGTTTAAACATTTAGTCAGCTCGTAGGGAAAAGGAAAGTCTCCCAGAAATATACTCAGAGAGGTAACGTCTTTTGGACAAACCCCCCTTGCCTTCAGAATAAGAGAGTCACCTGTAGCCTAATCCCCCAAGAGAGGGAGAGACCTCTACTGCATCTACTGTGTTGAGTGAGGTGGAGCAGAACATTCAGTCCACACAGCAGCAGACAACAGATCTTCTGTTGCTTCTAACCTTCTCTTTGACTCATCAGGTCACATGTCAGTTTCACACCAAATCATAGCACAAACGTGTTGCTGATGCTGTTAGTGGTGTTTATAAACAGTGAAAGTTCTCAGTGCAGAGCTGCATGCTGGGAAGTGACTGCAGGTTAACATGGAGTGTTAATGGTTCTTATTCACTTCTCAGCAGAGGCAGATTTCTAACACTCAAACATGGTGTTTCAGTTGGTGTTGATGATGTAGATTCTAGTTTATCATGTATTATGGAAAACTTTTTTTTTCTTTTACATAATCTACAAGATTAAACAAGCTACAAGTCTCACACATACACACACACAGGCAGTAGTATTTTCATGTCTAACCTTGAACACAAATTCCCCTTTGGTACAAAAAACCTGACTCTCTCACTCGCTCGCTCACTCACTCACACACACACACACACACACACACACACACACACACACACACACACCCCCTGCACACACACACACTCAAACTTTCGTTTCTTTCAAACAGAAACAATGAAAGACGTATCGCGTCTCCAGGCTTCATCACTTGCTCTGTCTTGTCCCTTCACTCATCTGAATGTTTCTTCTTTACAGACAAATAAAACCCGAAGCTGACAGATTTCTTTTTTTACAGTGTAGAACTGCTTCTGCTCACAGTAGGAAGAAGAACTCACATTGTCCAGCCGACACTCCTCCAGCGTGACATTGGTGGAGTTGAGTTTTCCGAGCAGCACAAGGAACTCGGATCTCTGGCGAGCCTGCTCCTCCCGCGCCTCCTCAACCAGCTCTTCCAGCGCCACCTTGTTCTTATTCCACACTACCTTCGCCCCCTCCAACTTCTCCGTCGCCTCCTGCAGCTCGGTGCGGCACTGGGCCGATCCCTTCAGGTCCGGAGACGTCGCCCACACTACGATGATCACAAGCGAGATGATGGACCAAAGTGCCAGCAGGCCGATGATCAAGTTCTTTGCCTTCTGAGACGACTTAGAGGAGTCCGCCATGTGAGCACACCTGAGGAGAAGGAGGAATATGATGAAGATGAAGCCGTGGGGCCAGCAGCTGCTCTCAGCAAGTCTCTCTGATTTAAGTGAGCAGGACTTTCCCTTCAGCATGGGCAGAAACACAGGGAGGTACTCCCACCCCATCAGTGGGTGACGGCGGCACCGCCCCCTTCCTCCCCTCCACCCTCAGCCAGAGAACCCCACCCTGAGTCCTTGACGCTGGTGCTTGGAGAGGACGCAGTGATCAACAGGAAAGTGACAACATCAGAGGGAATCCAGGAGCCTTACACACACACACGCACACAAACACACACACACACAGTTCACATGGAAAGTTTCACTTACGTGTCAAGAATGTGTGTCTTTTTTTAGCTTGAAACCATCGTAGTGAGGACATTTCCGTGTGTGTGTGTGTGTGTGTGTGTGTGTGTGTGTGTGTGTGTGTGTGTGTAGAATACTGAGGCTTTCTGTTTCTGTTTCCCAACATCAGAACGAAGAACCTGGATGAACTCTGAAACAGAAAATATGTGATTTTGGCAGCAGGACTCGTTCCAGGGTTCAAGGCCAGAAGTGAAACTCTGAGAGGAAAGAGAAAGACAGAGAGAGAGAGAGAGAGAGAGAGAGAGAGAGAGAGAGAGAGAGAGAGAGAGAGACAGAAAGAGAAAGAGAGAGACGGGGGAATGCTCTTTATTAAAAACTATAAAACATTTTCAGACTCACGACCTTAAACACACAAGTGACTCTCTTGCAGGCAGAACAACGAACCTAATCAATAACAAAGGTCACTGATTGTGACTTGTGTTTGAAAAAGAAGAGCCTTCATCCAGCTCAGCTCTGATGTCACGTCAATAACACTTCTATCAGAGTGCTTTAAACCGGCACGGAAGCTCTCAGGAAGTGCTGCATCCGTTGCACATCGAGCAGTGATTCTGCTACTGTATGTCTGCGTACATGTATGTTGAGTGACATCACAGTGTGTTTCATGTTCAGTTGTAAAAGTCCTCTGTAGTTAATAATAGAGCTGATATCTTTATACATTTGACTCTTATTTATTGAAACTTTCAAATTTTCCGTTTCACTTGTGTACAAGTTATCTTTATAACAATAGAACAGTTTCATATCCAGATGGCATTACGCCGTGTTAGCTTCGTGAGGACTCTTGAATTATCAGATTTTAAATCCTAAATGAGTCAGGAGCCGAGCTTGAAGGCCAACAGACCTCTGACCCCGTTTCCTTCCTCCAAACACAGGAAGTGCTGTTGGAGTCTTGCAGAGACAGAAGACATCCTTCTACATAACAACCTTTACCTTTCATACAGTGCAGAGTTAACAGAAAACACTACCGCTACTGATGTCACACTGGTATGTTTATGTTTGGCAGACAGGCTGTTGCCATGGTTACTGCACTGGCGTAGTGTGGGAAACACAAAAATGAGGCTGATGAGGAAAAAACAGCACATGTTAGAGTTAGAATTAGAAGATAAAACCTTTTTTGTAGAAGGAGACTATTGTCCAACTATTTGTTGACTGCAGTTCTTCTTGTTGGACTGAAACGTTCTCCCTCATTATAAACATCTGGTTCTGTTTCCAACAAGAATTCTGCAGAAACATCAGGATTAAAACCGTCTGTGACTCATACGTGATGTTGCAGTTTAACCTGTTGCAGGTCGTCTTGCACAAATCCAGACAGGTGAAAGTGATTCCTGTCCTCCCTCCGCAGCCTCTCTGGCTCCGCCGTGTGGCTGAAAGGCTTCATTACACATCACGTCATCCGTCAGACGGGTTCACATTCATCACACTGCAAAAAAAGGTAAAGTTTGGACTTCAAAGACAGAACAAGGATGATATCAGAACTGCAGGTGAGTTAATAAGTCTCACTATCATTGAGCCTGATCAATGATGTGTTGTGGAACATTTGACAGGATGTCACAGCGTTTTTCTTTATATTTATAAAACTAGAATAGATCTGATACTGACGCCGGCTTCTCCTGATCAATGTTTCTGTGACTGTTGAGATTTGATTATATTGGTTATGTCATAAACTGAATAAATTTGACTTGTTCAGGAGGAAAAGCAGCGTAAGGACGTCCCCTCATCCTCACTATTCAATGACATTTTATAGACGGAATGATACGTGGAAAAATTGTCTGCAAATATTGATGATGAAAATAATCGTTCATTGAAGCCCAAAAACAATATTTATCTGTCATTCTGATCCTGCAGGTGTTTTTGTGGTTGGAGGCTCATTAACTGCCGCTGACGTCTGATTCAGATCCGCAGCTGGTTGACAAACAACACCACACATCTGCTCCCAGAGAAACTATTGGTAAATCAGCTGGGCTCTCAAGATTTGGACATCCAGAACCAGAACTATTTCCCTGGACCTTTAATTCATAAAGGGATCTGAGCAGGTACCGCAACCAGACGGCGACAGACAAAATTCCAAACTGAAAACTTGGGGACAAACATCTTCACCAGGGAAACAAACATCTGCAGCTGATCGTTGCACGGACTGCTCACTGTTTCAACATCTGCCCACTGGGTGGCGCTGCAGCTCTACTAAAACACTGGGTTTAACAACTTCAGTTTGTCTCTGAAGTCAGTTTGATGAAGCACAGCTTCCTCAGTCTGCTGGATGATGGCGTGTCTGTTGGTCCGTCTGATCCTTCTGTCTCTCAGCGGTGAGTCGGTTTCTGTCATCTGAACTTGTCCGCTCAGTCTCATTTATAAACTTCTTCGTAAATAAAGCAGCAGGCTGAAGAACGGGTTTTATTTTTATTTTTTAAGGGTTTTGATGTTTAAAGCTTCCTGTTGGAGTGAGTAAAAACGGTAACTTGGACATCAAGGTGAGACGGTAAAGTTTCAGGCAGAGCGTTTGAACTTTTATTCTGTTATAGAATAAGAACGTTTTACAACAGGTCGGAGATAATCTGCTATCGTTGCACCGTCACACGGTCAGTTGATGGACTAATAGTCCAACCCA
Source organism: Macroramphosus scolopax (assembly GCA_901007825.1). Taxonomy (NCBI): domain Eukaryota; kingdom Metazoa; phylum Chordata; class Actinopteri; order Syngnathiformes; family Centriscidae; genus Macroramphosus; species Macroramphosus scolopax. Next base: position 12,104 of record CAAKHC010002631.1, read on the forward strand.
GGATACATGTTGATGGAGTTTATTTCGGCCGACAGCAGCGACGTCAAAGATTCAAACTAAATACTGTTTGAGGTCAGAGAGATTCTTGTTTGGTACTCAGGCATTTTGTAATTATCAGTAAATAAGCACTTTTGAATTCATGTATTTATTCAGTCGGAGTTCATCACTGCAGCTCGAATCAACACTGACAAACTCTTACTTGTCTCTGTCGATATTCAGGTGTGAGATGGGGGCGCTGCACCGCCACCCAGTCTGTTCAGGTGAGAGTGGGGGAGGACGTCACAGTGCACTGCCCCCTGCTGGTTGGCTCCTTTAACACCACCACCGTCTCTGTGGTCAGCTGGTACAAGAAGCCTGCAGGACAGAGTCCTCAGCTGTTGATCACCTTCCGCTCTACCAACACCTCCAAAGTGAAATTCGGCCCTCATGTTCGTCCATCAAAGGTTTCCGTGAGGCCCAGCGGGTCGCTGCTGCTGCGTGGCGCCGAGCCGAGCGACACGGCGGTGTATTTCTGCGGGATCAGTTCCGGGGAGGAGATGAAGAACACGTGGCTGAAACTTACATGAAACTGAAGCGATGTTAGCTTAGCTCCTCATCCAAGTTAACGTCTCAGTTTTTGAACTTCACGTCATCTTGGTTTCATTTTCAGACAATGTAACAAAGAATGACCAAACAGAAGCACCTGTGTGATCTCCTTTAATAAATACACCTTAACTTTGCTTGTTAAAGTCTTTTCTTCCGTTACTTTTGTGAAAATATATGTGACTTTCTTCCTTATAAACATATATGACAGTATTCTCGTCTGCTGAGCTAACTACCACCTTAAGTTAGCTTTATGTAAAGCCGAGCCGAAACAACGTGCTTATATATTTGAACTTATAGCTAATTTAAATTCTAATTTTAATCGTTTTCTGACAACAGACTGCCATTCTTAGTTAGCGGTTAGCTGGTAGCTGGCTAGTGCAGGTTGCAGACGATCCTGGTGACTGTTAGCTTGTGTTATCTTGGAAAGAACTTTGTTTATGTGCAATATTAAGCAGATGTCATGTCCATCATCTTCTGTTTTTCACACCAGCAGTTAAATCAACAACACAGCCAAGGAAAGTTCCTGTTTTTCTGTCTTACACCAACCGTCAGTCTGATCCCAGAGCAGCTCGTTTTCTCTGGAGACCGCTGCTGTTCTGGCGAGATCATCTTCAGTCTGTCAGTTATTCAGTCAGGCAGGCTGACAGGCAGCAGCATCACGTGCAGGTAACAACATTATGAGAACTTATATCACAATAGAACTACCAGTTTCCTCTGTTAGAAACATTAATAATTCAGTATTTATTTAAGAATCAATGTTGTTGTAAAAATCATAGTTGCTGGACTTGAACTTGAATTTTAAAAACATGTTTATGAGTTTCCTTTTATGGACCTTTATGGCGAAACAGTATTAGGATTTGAGATAACAAATATCCTCCGTGTTAGAAGTTGAATAGGACTTGTATTATAAAAGAGCTTATAGTAACGACTTTGTTTGGGACAAAACATTGTTATAGTAACTTTTATTTGTGGTGAACAAACAAAACTTCACGAGGATTTTGCTGTCCCTCTCAGATCCCTGAGCCATTTTACCATAAAGCTCAGAATACGAGTGCATGCTAAGCTGTTCTGGACCACCAGCTGTCCCGCTATCTTTTATTACGTTTACGTTAAAGCATGCCACTAATAATAGTATAAATAGTGTCTAATTGTTTTACGACTTTAAATGAAGAGAAAACCCTCGATATACAAAGTCTGAGTAAGAGTTGTTGGGAATTTAAACTGAGGTTAAAAGGTTCCTACAAAGACTTTACAGTAAAAAACATTATCATGAGACTCATTATAGGAATTAGTAGTAGATAGTAGTTGATTAATGTTACATTTGTACTTTGTATTTTTCTTTCATTAGACGGGGGTTGAAGGACGTGTCTTCAGGATGGACACAGCAGTGACCTTCATCATCCTGCTGGGGTGAAAGTGATGAACTGCTCCTTTACCAGGCAGCTCTGCTCTCTGATGCCAGTGTGTCACTGTGTTTTCTCTTCTTGTAGGTCAGTTTGGGGTCGGCCCGGCGGACAGTCCGTCTTTTTCTCGATTGTTATCAGTGACGGGACTCAGCTGCTGGTGAACATCGGTGAAGAAACAGCTGATTGTGATGAAGATAGTTGTCATCATCAGAAGCAGGCCGATGGTAGGTGTCTCTCAACCACAAAAGAGGACTCTTGCGTTTACTTACACATGAACAAGAATGATATAAGTAATGAAAATAGGATGCAAAACTGTCTTTCACAATTAAACAAAATAAAACATCAGGAGCAGGTTTCGATGTTTGATGAAACTTTTGGAATAAAATCAACCTCACGGTGGCGTTAGAGGGATCATCTAACTGGTTTGAATGTTTCTGTTCGTGACCTGGAGTATTTGTCATGACGTCACAGATTTCAAACAGAATCGGATGAAAATGTACTTTTTTAAAAAAGCAGTTATCATACGACAGACAAAACCACAAGAAAGAGACAGAGTGAAAACAACACAAATTCTAATTTAACTGAAACACAGAGAGTTCAGACTTATCATCTGCACCAACTGAAACCATCACGTGTCTGGATGTGTTTGTTGTGTTCTGTCTTCAGGTTCTGGTCCATCTGTGCAGTTTCTGTCATCTGTCCGTCTCACTGAGGACCCGGGATCTCCCCGCCTGCTGGTCTGTGTCCTCAGTGGACTCAACTCACCGCTGCCGGACGTCCTGTGGTGGGTTGATGATATGAGGGTGACGTTAGCGGCCACCGAGGTGTCGAGGTGGTGGGCGGGCTGGGGCGGAGGCTACAGCGCCATCGCAGTCTGGGAGGTTTCAGAGGCGGAGTGGAGGTCCAGATCGTCGCACTGGTGTGGGACGGTTCAGGGGGGACGAGTTTACAAACAGAAGTTCTGTTCTGGTGGCTGACGGACACTTTACACAACATCACGTCCTAATTATCAACATCTAGTCAGACATCAAGACCAGAAAGTCTTAGTTTCACATTTTGTGTCTTAAGACTTTTTGGTTTTGAACAATAATTTGAAAAAAGACTGTGATTTTCACTTCTGACTGGACGGAACCATCTGAGTCTTCACTTTCACTCTTCACCACCTACAGGTTGATTTTAAAAGTCTTGTAAGATTGTCAGTAAAACATGAGCAGACTTGTTGATTTAATCACTCACATTGTTTTTATTTTTTGTGTTTTGTACTTGAACATGCTCCCGATGGTCCTCCCACATGAAAGTAATACTAATGAGAATAAGAAACGTTTTGTGTTTTAAATGCATATTCGACCAGAACTTCACTCAGCTGTTCTGAAACAGAATCAGATAAAGAAATAAAAACAGACGCCATGAATGATTTCTATCAGCTATACTTTACTGTACATGTGAGGTAATATCCTGCCTCACGGACGGAAACATTCTGCGGAACATGAAGCTGCGTTCATTCGCGAGTCGGTCTGGAGTTCAGAGTCCTGCAGGATTCGAGCTCGCCGTCGTCACTCTGACATCATGAAAAGAAATTAAATCATGTGAAGTATCCATGCAATGACTGTTACACTGTCAGCATATACCGTATGTCATCCTTCAGAAATGAAAAAGGTACAAGTTTACTCATCAAACACAAAAACACTGTTTACAGTTAGCTCCGCCCTCTTCAGAACCCCCGACACCCCCCTCTCAGGCAGAGATAAATAGAAGCAAAATATTCATGTTTTTACATAAGAGTATAGATGTAAATCAAATGTACAGTATAGATGCTTTACAAGGACCGCAGGTGGATCCGTCTGATTGTTCAACGAGGAACCAAACTACAAACTCACATCTTTCACACGGTCAGACCTTCAACTGCAATTCAGTTTCTCCTCCAGAAAACAAGGAGAGAAAAGAGTCTAAGCAGCAGAGGTGGAGCTATCACGGGATACTACATTTCCTACAATGCACCTGGGCAGTGTCTTTCATTACGGCCTGTCTGATACTTTGAAGGAACGAATGATAAGGAGACACAACCTTCAACAGGATCATTCGACCTGGCAGTGACGGATGAAGGTCTGAAGAAGAGACAGCTGCTCTGAGGCTCAGCACTTCTTCATCAAGATAAAATCAGATGAGGTGGAACTGAACCTTTAACCCGTGAACAGAAAAACATTGAGACAAGAAATACTTGCAGGACTGCTAAAGGTGGTTCCTCCAGTCTGAAGTTGAAGGTCTGTTGAGATTTTAAAGACAAACTGACCACCAGATCTAAACTCTCCAACAAGTCAAGCAGGTTTTCACTGTCATAAAAAAGAGGTCAAGGTATCTCATCTTCCTCCTCCCTCCTTATTTCAATTTAATCCCTTAGAGTGTTCTGAGGATACTGAGAACCTTCTAGCAACGAATGAGGGAAAACATATGTAGTCCAGTGACCAAACCCAAGGTGCTCATCTAAAGGAAATCACTGCGGTGATTTTATGCAACTCATGTTTTCTTCAGCCGACATAATAATTAGTCTGAGTGGCTCAGTGCAACCAGGTGCTGAAGTTTGTTATTTGGTTCCTCTTAAAGAAGCATTTAGGGATGAGGGTTCCTTTCCTCTTCACAAAGGGTTTCTACGGTGTCTGAGACAGAACAAAGAGTGCAGCAGATTGAGAAAACAAGCAAAGTGTATTAAAACATACCAGATCGCGTTCATGGTTTGTAAAGACGAATAAGAACACGTGTGTTTAATAACTGTTCATGGAAGTGTCAGTCAGACCGTCAGACCGTCACTCTGGCACGTTTAACACTTTAAATCCGTCTCTACATGGACATCTAGGTCAAAAAGTAAGTGTACAACTTACAAAACGTTGTCACTTCACTCGTACACTTCAACACTGAGCTCGTCTAACCTCGTCCAGGGCCTGAGACGACATCCTTCGTCACATTTGGTGAATCAGCTTCCGCTTGTTTTATTTTCCAGACTGCCTCCTTTGGTGTGTTTCAGCCACCGTACCTTTGAGTGCGAATGTTAATTGGCATCAGGTCTGCCTGCTCGGCTCCTCATTACTTTCTCTCCAGAGACGTTGTTGTTTGTTGTTTTGGAAGCCCCTGTTCGGAAAGAGGTAGAATGTGTGGTCTCGGATCAGACAAAAGGGTCGGTTTCTCAAGAAATGTCAAAGGTCAAATTTGGTCCTTGTGGGTGTGAACACTGACCGTGTCTTGGTAAAGTTCTTCATGATAATGTGAATAAAAGAGAACTGTACTGTGCAAACAGGATATCAACACCGCTGCTGATAAAAGTGTAAACAACACAACGTTTCACTAGAAGCTCACTAACACGACACGTCACTTACCTGAAAGACTCGATCTACAGTATCTACTCATACGGCCGCATGACAAAGTCAGTACAAGTAGAAAGCATAAAAAAATCAAAAGCAGATTGTCTCTTCAAGTCACCTGGAAAGCAGAAATCACCTGTTTCTCCTCTGAGAGTTTTACAGACACATTAGACTTCAGTCTGACGCCTTGCATGCAGGGGAGCAGGAAGCAGAAGAAGAGGATGCAGGTGAACCAGAAGAAGAAGATGCAGGTGAACCGGAGAGAGATGAAGCTGCTCCCTCGTCTTCAGTCACACTGACACGTTTCCACAAGGTCGTAGACTACAATCAATCAGCTCGCTCCTGAAGAGAGACGACTCTGTCCCATATCACAACTTAGAGGAATAGTTTCTGTAAATCTTTTTCCTGGGTTGTCCAGATCGATGCCCAGACCGTAGAACCAACGTCCCAAGAGAAAACTGCGATTTGCAACATGAATTAAAACTAACGAATCAAATCACCTAACGTGGTCGTGTGAGAGCAGAAGAAATATAGGCTGATTTATCAATTCGCAAGCAACAATCTTTCATGAGGCTGCCGCTGTAATCACAACCAACACTTCTAAAGCTCGCTGATTAACATTTACTCTCTGACTGTGACACGAAATGTTGCTGTTCTCAATTTAGAGGCTGCAGTCTACTAAGTCTTCGTACAGAGGCTTTGGACAAAGGCCAAGGTCTATGAAGGCGGAGGTCTACCAAGTGTTTTTTACAGAGGCTTCGTACGAAGGCCGAGGTTTACGAAGGCCGAGGTCTTTGAAGGCCAAGGTCTAGGAAGGCTTTGTATAGAGATTCGTACGAAGGCCGAGGTCTACGAAGGCTTTTGTATAGAGGCTTCTTACTAAGGCCGAGGTCTACGAAGGCCAAGGTCTACGAAGGCTTTGTACAGAGGCTTCGTACAAAGGCCAAGGTCTTTGATGGCCGAGGTGTTGGAAGTCTTGGTATGAAGATTGAGCTCTATAAAGCGGCTTGGACTAATTGAGACACAGTTTTCATCCTGCCCGTCTTGACCTACAGACGTGAGGCTGACCTCCTTAACATCTCACGTTCATCGAAACAGAAAATGAAAGTAAACTTTTCCTTTGGAGTGGCAGTAACCTGCAGACCAAACGTGGTCTGTTCTCAGAGACTAAATGGCGAGTTTGTGACCTGAACGCAGCATCAGATTTTCAAAGTGATGTGAACTGATCGATCACTTTAAGGAGAGTTTTAGGAGAAGTATCTTCTCCAGATGAAATCACTTATGCTGGTTGTGTGTTCGAGGCAGGAGATTCGCTGTAAAGTTAAACATTAAACAGTTTTGTTTTGCTCGTAAGGATTCAGTTTCACTTTGTTGGAGAACATTTCTCTGTTCCTTGTCTGAACTGCTAAATCTTTTTTACGCCTGGTTCACACCGCCTGCACGAGACAAGCATGTTGATTGTTATTTCAGCGGCCATGTTAACGGATGAGACGTTCACACTGCTTTCTTGTTGAGGGTAAAGTCAGTGTTGACAGAGGATAGCTGGCTGTCACGAGCTGCTCACGCAGACAGTGTGAAAAGTTGATCTACACGTTTAGTCTTTATCGTTGAGGAGTTCTGATATGGGACAAAAACAGTTTCTTAGTGTTTGATATCTTGAACAACCTCCGGCCTCCACACTCAACCCATCTGGGCTACAGAATCATGCAGTGAAACGTGGCTGTTAGCATGTTAGTAGAACAGCTGAGCGATGGAACAGGAAGTGTTTGTCGGGTAAATGTCGGCTGTGGTTGTTTGTTTGTCATTCAATCACTTGCAGGGGGCGGTCTTACTGACGGGCTCCACCTCTGGTGTAAAGCCGTTGCTGACGCTGTTGGGATTTGGGGGTGTGGCCAGTGTGGGTGTGGCCTTCAAACTGGTCGCAGGCTCTATCATGGAGCAGCTCTTATGCGGTAACTGTGGCTGTACCAGGATGGTTTTTGGGAGGACGGACGCCTGCCGCAGCCCGTCGGCCCGCAACGGCGGTCTACTAGGGGCTGGGACTGTGGGTGTGACATCAGAGTTAGATGGTTTGGGGCTACGTGGAGGGGAGGAACTGAGGGCACTTTGTTCTGTGGGTTTTGTTTTGTTTTCCTGCGGCGGCTCCTGCTGATCCAGGGGCGTCGTCTCCAAGTCTGTGGGGACGGGGTCGGTAGATTCAGGGGGCGGGTCCTGCTGCATGCTGCTCTGCCTGGAAGTCCCCGAGCCTGGAATCTCACAGCTGTCAGTGCGGCGCCGCGAGCTCTCATGCATACGGCTGGTGGCCACGACAGCCTTCATGGCAGCCTGTCAACAAAAATGTTAAAGATGGCGTCTGATTCTGTGGTCATGCTCGCACATATGTTATCTTATAAAACAAAGAATGTATAACTTTAGGTTGATTCATTTTCCAAAGACAGCTTGCAAAGCGGGGTCATAAAGATCTGATTATAAAATGTACAACAGAACACAGAGGCTCTTCACCTTCATGGTCTTAAATTATAATTGTAACTTTTAAATAGCTGTTAAAAGTTAAAACTGTCAACGTGATTTTGAGCAATGTTACGTCTGAGCGTCCCCTGAAACCTCAATGGCTCAATGACAGCCCACACAATCAGACCTCAGTATTTCCCTCTCAAAGTGGCATCACAACCAGCTCCCAGGAGAAAAAATTACGTGTTTCTTTAATGTTGTTTGCTTTATCATGTTTCAGTGTGACAGGATTATAATAAATATTAGATATAGAATGTAATAGCTTCAGCTAACATGATCGTCACATGCTCGTACTGTATCGACTCTTCAATCCTCTGGATGTTGTTGCTTGATCGTCGGACGCCGTCCTCACCTTCAGTTTGCGTCGGGCGTTGAACTCCTGCAGTTTCCTCTGGGTGGTGTCCATATGGGAGAAGCGAGCGGCTTTACCCAGAACCCACGGGTGCAGCAGAGCCTCCCGGACACTGAGGCGCTTGTGTGGGTCGAGGACGATCAGTTTACTGACCTGCAGGCGGACAAACGGACACAACCGAGTCAAGAGGACCTGCCCAGGTACGAAGCTTCTACAGGTCGAGGTCAACGCAGCCGAGGTCACGTCTCATTCGTTTAGCAGCTACATAGCAAGACAATCAAAAGAGTCCATCCTTTCAGTACAAATTCCAACACCAGTCTCAAGTCACTGAGGAACAATGCCAAGTCGTTCAAGATGAACCCACTTCAGCACAAGTCAGTCTTATTTAAAACAAGTTCAAAATCAGTCAGCCACAAACAAGTCATCCGAAAAAAGATCAAAAGGACATTTCAGATCAATCAGGACAAGTCAATGACAAGTCTCAAGTCCTCCCAGATAAGTTCACTGCTTTCAAACAAGTCCAAGTTATTTGGTGTAACTCAAGTCAGTGTCAATCAGTATCAGCCTCAACTTCTTTGAGCCGAGTCACAAGTCATGTGACAGAAGACTGTAATGATTTAAAGCTGGTGCAAGTCAAGTCTTGGGTCGCCCAAACCAAACTCAAGTCATCTTCAACTAGTCAAAGTCCTGATTCGTTGAGTCTGAAGTGATTCCACATCTTATAGGACAAGTCAAAGTTGAAGTAAGAAAATTATGACTACTTCATGTAAAGTCTTAAGTCATTCAGAAGAAAGTCCAAGTCACATCCAAGTTACATTTCTTTCTGAACTCATCCGGGCCAAGTCCAATTCAAAAGTCCATGATTCAAGTTATCCAAGTCACCTGAGACAAGTAATTAAGCTAAATTGTGACAGGAAATAAAATTAGTTTTGAATCCTGTTAACCTTTGTGGGAACTCACCAAATCCTTGGCATTGAGAGAGACGTCGTCCCACCATGGAGACACAAACTCGTAGTCGCAGTTGAGGATGCGGCTGTACATGTACTGATCCCCCCGTGGATCAAAGAAGGGTTCAAACCCACAGAGTCTGGAACAAGAAGCAGTTGTTATTCTAGTTCTCATCGATGAGGAAACAGACCAGAATTTTTCTTCTCATGATATTCATCAATATCAAACTAGCAGCTGTGAATCATGATGTCACTTCCCCTTTTTATAGGATAAAATAACTAATAAAACCAAAAGTATCAGAAACATAAACATCAGTGTGATGAGAACCACCTGAAATGACAGAAACCATCTTCATGAAAAACTCATCTGACGTGTACTTTGAGTTTTCAGTTTGGCCCATCTGCTAACAGGGGCTTATGACCTTTACTGGAACCAGCCATCAGTAGGCGATCCAGCTCTTTTGGCTTCATTTAAAGGGAACTGATATGGCATCTGCCAGAATTATAGTTCAGATTCTTGCTAATTCCAAGTAATTATCAAGTAATCCATTAATTTCTGAGAGGTTTGGGAGATTTCCATTTGGTGGCCTCAGTATTTTTAAATCCTCTGACGTCTACAGAGGAGAAAAACGATCATTACTTACAGACTGAGTCAATACTGTGTGTGTGTGTGTGTGGGGCGGGGGTGTTCAGACTGGCAGGGAGGTGATAATGGACTCACAGGATGTAGAGGATGACGCCCACTGACCACATGTCCACTTCGGGGCCGTAGGCATTTCCCCGCAGGATCTCTGGAGCTGCAGGCAGAAGAGCCAGTTAACCACCAGATGGCCGACTGATGTCCTACAGAGAGTTGATGTGAAATCCTACAGAGCAGCAGGTGCCACAAATGCATCACCCGCCAATACTGGATACCACAGAGTCGCTGTGATCAATCCAATTAGTACTATTACTACACCAGGTACTATTGTGACTTGACCTTTTACTACTGCTACCACACCCACTGCTACCGTCACTACACCTTGGACTACTGCTACTACACCTTGTACTACTGCTACTACACACTCTACTACTGTGAATACACCATGTATGACTGCTACTACACCATCTACTACAGTGACTACATCATTTATTACTGCTACTACACCCTCTACCACTGTGTCTGCAACCATGTATTACTGCTACTACACCCACTGCTACGTCACTACACCTTGTACTACTGCTACGACACACTCTACGACTGTGACTAAACCATGTACTACTGCTACTACACCCTGTACAGCACATAGTACTGCGTGTACAGCTACCTGCCAGTGCAGCAGGTCTACTCACCGCAGTATCCCGGGGTGCCACAGACGGTCTTCATGGTCACCTGGTCGTCGATTATTTTGGAAAGTCCAAAGTCGGCTGTAAGAGAAGAGAAGCGTTCAAACAGCTTCTGTTTGTAAGTTACATAACACAATGTTAAGATGTTTCCTGTGTCTATTTAAAGAGAAACGAGGGGGTGAAGGGAAGGTGGAGGTGCGCTGAACTACAATATAATTCAGGATCAAATTTTAGATATAGAGTTGAAAGTGCTTCGGCTTGTTTTCAGATCACATCACTGCAGACAACATTTAACTCTACAGTTTATTTATGTTCAGAGAATTAATGTCTCATCTTTAAAATTACTTTTACTATATGTTGATGTCAGCGGCTTTATTTTATTCACTGTTCACTGTGTTTGTCTGTTGTCTGAAGGTCATTGTGTTGCATCTTCTGCTGGTTTACAATAAGACTGGACTACAATAAGAAGCGTCAGTTTCTATAAAACTACAGCGTGTAGAAGTGAGGGAGAAGATCAGCGCCGGCTGCTGTGGTTGGTTAGTTACCGATCTTCAGCGGAGCGTCCAGCGACAGGTCGGCATACAGCAGGTTCTCAGGTTTGAGGTCACGATGCACGACGCCGTTCTCATGTAAATACTGAAATAACACACACAAACACACGTCAGAACAAAACTGTTTAGACAACTGCAGAGTATAAAGTGCTTCCTGTTCATTGAAGCCACAATTTGAGCAAGGATGAAACAGCTTTCAGGTGAAGGTGGTGGTGGTGGTGGAGGGGCAGTCCTTTGGCAGGATGGACTGATACACAGAAAGAAAACTGGAGTGACAGATGGTCTCCTCCTCCAGCTCCCAGCATCCCCTGCTGCTCACTGAACATGGATCGGAGCAGCTCCTTCCACCTGATTTATGTTCTCATAAAATAAACGATTGGAAACAAAGTTGAAAGAAAAAAGACAACAGAATAATTATTTTAAGTGTTTCCTGTGTGACTCACGAGGAAATGTTCAGGTGGAGTTAAATCCACCTGAACGTGCGTGTGTGTTTCTGAAAACACACCACACAAACGCACGTGTTATTCAGATCAGAGAACTGTCATACTTCATATCTTCTGTTGTATATATATATATATATATTATATATCAAGAATATATATAAGAACCAGCAGCACCTCCATCATGTGGAGTAAAACTCTGCAGCGGAACATGTTGATGTGTTCAGGGGCGGCAGAATGTTTCTACGATGCAGATTAATGCCACACACATGTGATACAGCAAATACAACTGTACTGTAATCCCAACTCCCGCACGCACGCACGCACGCACGCACGCACGCACGCACGCACGCACGCACGCACGCACGCACGCACGCACGCACGCACGCACGCACGCACACACACACGCGACATG
>CAAKHC010002632.1:0-10054 GCA_901007825.1 Macroramphosus scolopax
TATTAGAATTGTGTTTATTGCCATATAAAGTTTTCACAATACGAGGAATCCGTCTTGTCTTGGTGCCCAGAGTCAACATAAAGACAGGAAGATTTATTACGTCATGAATCAGATCGATCCTCACAAAAAAAAGTGAGTCTCATGGTGGCATGAGAGGAAATGTCATTTGGATACTTCTTTCTGGGAAACAGGAATGTCTGTACAAAAATATTTCATATCAAGATGTTTAAAGTTTCCCCATAAATGACAACTTTGTCAATGTGCGACAAATTGATGTTGATTTGTAACTTTTAATGCTTCATATTTACTTACAAACTAGACCCTCATTGCATTGGATATACAAGCAATAGCTGTGTAAGAGGTATACAGGACACTTTTCGGTTTAGAAGGCACACAATACTCCTGTCTGCCATCATCACCTAGATTGAATAGTTTTAATCACATTCTTTAGGCCATCAAACTGCATAGTCAATGGTTGTGATGGGCTGCTGTGACATCATATTCACAGTGAAATTGCTGTAATTGCACTAAATGAGCAGTGATAGAATAGACACAGAGTGTCTAATGGTCTATAGATGAAGGAATGCCTGTTGAGCATGTGCGCACACAAGACTACCAACATACAAAAGCTTGAAAACATGCTTTCAAGTCCAGATACAAAGCATGCATTCACGTATGCTAACAGACCGAACGTTTACATGTTTCAGAGTGTAGAAGAGAGGAAAAGAAGAGGGTTGAGATGTTAACAGGCAAATAAAAATGCAGTATCATGGGGTAGATCTGTAGACAGATGAAGGTGGCAGGAACCTCAGCAACAAGTGTACAGAACTACAGCTGACACTACTTGAGACGCCACGCACACAAAGGGGGATTTAGCCCACAAAAAACTAAGTTGCTGTTTGGAAAGAGACTCAAACTCATTAGCACTATTTGCTCCCTCAGTCTCCTGTCATACATCAAAGCTTAGTCAGCATCAAAATCAAGAGAGGCAAGAGATCTTGAATGTCTACCAGTTAAAGGAATAATGACAAACTAGCTGGTGCTGGTCGGCATAGTCAACTCTTTATGGATGAATGAGAGGGATGACAAGCTGCAGTTTAAAATAAAGGTAAATATTTCTGCAGATTTTCTGCTTCAGTATAAAATTTGAACAGTCTGATCGCTCTGTCTGTCCAGCGTCTGTCTGTAAGGAACATCACGAGCATATTTGGATAAACTGCCAAAATATAGGGAATTGACACTCATTCAATAGTTATCAGCTTAGGCTGCAAGCAAACCCCATTGCTGCCGCCAGTTGGATGCAGGGTTACGTCAGGTCATGGGCTCTGCTGAATATTTAAGATGACATTAGAATTATAAAGAGATTACTGAACATCCGAGAACTAAGCAACACTGAACCATCTGTGTTTTCTCTCCTTTTCGGATTTGATATCAAGCCTTACTGCAGCTAGGCAGCCAAAGGCAGACATGTCGTGGAAGTCAAGGAAACAGGGAGCTTATACGTTCAAACAAGCAAAACAACATCCGGCATTAGGTTCAATCCTTCTCCTAAATGCTGCATTTCATGTGATTTCTTAACCCTGTTCAGACGTGGGAACATAAAAGGCTGTTGCAGGTATAGAGCTGGGCAACTTACTCTTCTAAAAAATTGAATCAGTGGCCTGTTAAGAGGACAAAATTGTGTTGGCCTCTGTCATTTGATAGGCAAAGGCTTTCACAGTTACAAACAAGCAGCAGATGGTGCCTGAATCAAGTGTAATGTGTGTTACAACATACCTTTACTCTCATTACCCTTAGATTGATTACATTATGTGGCATGGTCAAGTTACTGTTGCTGTTATCTTTAGAGATCAAAGTAAGGCAGGAAAACATCATTCACAGGACCGGTGTACGGTAACCAAGTTTACTAAGAACTCTACCGCCAAAAATAATAAATTGCAAAAGACGAAAGACAAGTAAATAGTGTAATTTAAAAAAGAGGCTACAAACAGTACAAAGTGCAGAGTTTGGCCTATTTTGGTTCTGTTGGCTCCAAGTATGTTTAATTATTCAAAGGGCAACCATAAAGGGAATGGGTTTAGTAATGCTTAGCATCGACCATGCATGTAAAATCCTCATAAATAAAACAACATTTAACAAATAAGCTTGATGTCAGTCAAATGGACCCACTGCCTCACTATGTAAGGCTACAGTCTTCACCAGACTGACGGATCGGTAACAAGCTTCGGCAGACTTATCATACATCGACTTGATTATGCAACAATTATTTTTTAGTTTTTAAGTTCTTTAAACAGTGTTTTATATATAAACAATGGACTTAGAAAACCTTCCAAACAACTATTTTGCAAGATTGTGATCAAGGCATTTTGTGCAGACAGGACTCCAACTGCAATACCTGTTAGTAAAACTTAATTTTAGGCTTTGCACGCAAACCAATGAGTTAGACTTCACACATTGCTGAGTAAGACCACTGTTCTCTGCAAACAGAGCTTTATACTCCTATAGTGTAAGCTTTAAACCGGATTGGAACAATATCCCAATGCAAAACACCTCATCTTAGGAGTACTCAAGTCTAAGCCTTTACAATAACACATTAAAGATTAAGAATCTGACTTATGGCTCATACTTTCACTTGCCCAGAGCCAATACTTTCTTGATTCTTCAGTTGTTCACCCAGTCTCTTCTTGGATTAAGCAGGAACGTGTATCAGCAGGGTGAGCATCAGGGTCAGTGTTTTTATGCACATGAGCCACAATATAATGAAGCCAGCCTCTGTATCTGCTGGGTGAGCTCTTTCCAGCACAGCTAAGCAGAGGCCAAGAAGGTACCCAGAGAAACCCTACACCTCTGTAGGGCGGGCAGGGGCAAAAGAACACAGTAACACTACTGGTGATGCTCATCAACTGTGACCCTGCAAGTACATGACTTTAATCTCTCCGTTTGGGATCAGCTGACTGGCAGTGGGCTCACAAGTCCATTGCGGACTCACAACAGAGATTAGTGACGATAGAGTAAGACGGTGATTATGCATGGAAAGCAGGATGAATGGACGGATGGCTGGAGGCATGAAATGAGAGACACTCAAATAGGTGGTTGATGGGAAAAAGATATAGTGAATGAATGGAAGAGCGAGTGGATGGAGAGACAGTTGTGGCAGTGGGTGTATGGATGATTGGATCGATTCAACGGAGCCATTAAGATAAGTTTCTCAGTTAGCATGGAGCCAAGGCAGAAAGAAGATCTTTCACTGACGCCAGGTTTGTGTTTCTAATTCCTGGAGGTTTGAGTTCAGAATGTCATCATCAATCATACCATCTTTTAGCCTTCAATTACACAGAAATGGCATAGAAGACAACACAACACAATGAATACAGTATATGCAATAGAGGTGTTCCCTCACTCGCGGGGCAACAGGTTACAGGCGAATGTCTTCTTCTGCAAATAGCTAACTTTGTCCAGAAAGTTGTTTGGAATGACTGCAGGTGCCGTGACAGCTTTAACAGTATCTCTCTGTTGGCAGAATCAAGTGAATGCAATTTGAATTAAACTAGTTAATCTAATAAAAACCTGATACAAACAGATGTCTCCAAATACAACTCCATAGTTGCACTACTTCTATAGTGTGGTACAGAAATTCTGGTTCTTGTGACAGCCCTAATCCTAATACAAGGGCACTCGAAAAGCACAAACTTCACCATACGTTTATGTTAACCTACACGGTGGAGGTAAAAGGAGATGGACTTAAAAAGAGAAAAATTTAGATCAGTGTGGCTTCAGATTTTATAGCTGGATTATGCGACTGCAACAGCATACTTGTAGTCATATTTCATAGGTTGCCAAGTTTAGCAATTGCTGGCAGGAGGCAGTGAGATGAGAAACCACCAAATGGTTGATAAGGACACGAAGAGCACACTACAAGCTAATGTTGTTGAGACACAGACACTATTGAGAGAGTCCAAAACAATCTGATAAACCTTTTTACATTCTGAGACTACTGTAGTTTTTTGCTTCTTACAAGAAGGAACCAATATTTCATATGATCGTTGTTGTATCCATTGAATCACAGAGCCATTGCTTACTGCTCTACCGTAGACCTAAAATTAGGATCCATTCATCATAAGACAAATCATGTAAATGGTCAGAAGGGGTGTTTTCAGACGAGGCAATTTCCAGTTAGTTTCCATGAGCTGACAGTGATCCAAACTAATGCTTGGATTAGGAGTCTTAAACCAATGTACACTATCCACCAATAAGCCCTGAAGTTAATAGCCTCACTGCTGACAAGCAGTTATTGAAGTCAACTCTCAGCATTGTGTCTGGCCATGAATGGCGCAATGGGCTGCTGACAGGTTTCTCAAGCCAGGCTGTTGCAATGACAGGAAGCATTTGTCTCAATCAGCAGGTTGTTTGGATGAATTCTGGGGGTTCAACGCTGAATGCATAGCATTCTCAGGTCCACCACCTCCCTCCCCCTACTCGGTGACCCTCCACGCCCGGAACAAAACCTTGGGAATGTGAGATATGCGGGGCTGAAGCTCAGAGACACCTGTTTAGACGACCAACAGAGAGCAAACCCTCCAACACTGGGCCTCATTTCAGCCACTACCTGCAACCCCACCCTGACCTTGACTGCCTTCAATTACAAACTCCAGCACGGTCAATACAGCCATGAATAGTTTCATGAGCAATTATACATCACGCATGTCAAAAAATGACAGGCGTTTACAAAATCGGTGAAACTTTAGTTATTAATCTACCTTCTCCATAGAACCGACACCGGTGCTTCTACATTAAAAAACATCTTTAAAGTTATTTGTATTGGAAAAATTACTAAGGAAGCTCGACATCCCTTCTCTCGATTTCAAGACCTGTCTCAACAACACAGTCTCGCGAGGTATAGCAAAACATCTCTCTAATGTTGCTGAACTCTCACGCGGTTCACGGCATTGCTGCTGACGGCATTTTGTAACTGGATTAGAAGCATAAAGGGATTTCTACATGAAACTTCTGATTTTAGTTACGCTGCACTTGAGGTATATTAACAGTAATAATGTGCACTTCATACTGCTCATATGTGTGACTATGCACTAGAGTCACACACAAGAGTCATTGAGCTAATTTACAATGCAAAATTAAGCTACCACACACTTGACAGTAGACAGTCGGGATGTCGACCTAATGCCTGTACAAACCAGAGTAATGAATTGGACAAGTATACTTAGAATGAAAGTGGACCAGCTGGAAAGCAAACTAAAGGCCTTCAACCTTTTTTCAAGGCAAGATTTAAAAGAAGAACTAGGCTATTCCCAGTGAGAGCTCACCAAAACGGAAGACAAACCATTCAGGTTTTTAAGTTTACACAGGGAAATGGAATAGAATTCGAATACAAGGGAAAAGAGGTCATCCTCTTACTGTCCCTCTGTTTTTCTCACAAAGAGACCAGCTTATTGTTTATAATATCTACATATTCATTTCTGAAACTATTGCAAAAATTTACCAGTGAAGATTATCCTTTAACCATACTAACACAAAAAACTGAATTAACTTTTTTACTCAGAGGAAGTGAAGCTAAATGATGACCATATGTGCTCTCAAGAAATATGCAGACTGTCAAGAGGAACAAATTATTCCATGGAATGCAAAAGAATAAATGAGTACAGTTGTCTTCGGTCTCTGGAAATTTGTCAGCATCAAAGAACTGAGTTACGATATCATAGCTTAAGAGAGGATGTTAGGCACTTTAATAACAAGTTAGACGCAGATTGTCCACACCATATCATGTGACTATAGTCTCATTTATATCATTGTGTATCCTCGGGCAAAATGTTAGAGGGAATAGTGTAAGACAAACCCAAAAGGACACATTTATTATATGCAAAGTATGCAAAACAAATGGCTCAGTTGGGATGTGATGAAAGCTGGCCAAGTGCTGAGTCTCCTGGGGGTCTGCCAGCTCAGTGGCTTGGCGCTGAAAACCAGTGACAAGCTCCGTGTCACCACACTTGACTTTGCAGCCTGGCACAAAAGCTCTGTATTCCCTGAGGCCATGTGACATGGCACACTGTACTTCCTGGAGAGCAGGAACCTTGCATTGTGGATGTGGGTGTGTATCCTAGAGTTGAGGGTTGTGTCACAAGGAACATTTGTCATTTTGTTAGCATATCTAGACCAAACTATGTGTTCACTGGAGGGTCCAGTGTGGCTTCTGTTCCGTTGTTTAGACAGCTTTGGTCTTTTTACAAGATGTTATTTTAGCCGAAATAACTTACATTTTCCCGCGGAAACATTCAGCAACGTAAATTCCCAATGAAAACAGAAGCACTGAAATGTATATTGGGGAATAATTGCACCTTTAAGTGGGTGAGGTTAGCTTCAATGCCTGCATGAAAGTTGCAATTAGCTAAGGTTTATATTGTGCGCCTAGCTAAAGTAACGTTGTAACGATAGATTAGCAACCGTTGGTAGCTAACGTTACTTCATTATTATATTTATATGGCCTCGTCATTAAGTAACTAACCCAATTGAGTTGCCATTTCCTCTCTATTTCACATAAAACAATAAGTCATTTCGAAAGGTCCCACGAATACGCATTTTGTTTTCACTGGCTTTTGACAATTGTGCAAATACGTCAGACACATCCAGTAACGTTATGATGGTAAATTAACTTACTCACTTTGAATCGGAGGTCGGAGTTGAATGGTTTCTTGCTAGTCACGGCGTAACTTTACTCCAAACGTACCTTCGCGAGAAAAAAAACCTCTTCAACTGTTTTATTTTCCACTTTGCAAACCGTGATTTGTTCCTTGATAACTCCTTTACTCAGACCAGCTCTTTGCGACTATCAACTAAACATAACCTTTGAAAGTGTTACGCCTCGGCCGTGTCACTCTCCGAGACGGGTAAAGGCGTCCGTCAGGAAGCTGATCTACAAACAGTTTGTTCACTCGCACATGAAGTTCACAGTAGGAAGTGGGACGACGCAGAGCCGTTCTGGGATCTGTGATGGACAGGGCTCCCGCCAGAAACCACGCCTATTGTACTCGTCATTGGTCAGTTCTGTTTTAGGGCGTGCTAAGCAGTTCAGCGCTCTACTTTCACTGGCTTGCCCAATAACAATCAAGAGCTAACGCCTCCGCCGTAAATGAGATTGTCAGCTACAGAAGAAAACACAACAGTTGCGCCGATGCACCAGTATTCTTGAAACCTATATATGTACGTTTGTTATTGAGTTACATATCAAATTAAAACAATTTAATTTTGGAAAATGATTAAACGAATCGAATAACACGTAATGTTTTCCGTTACAGCCACTGACACTTGCGTTGTCTACATCTCACCTGTAAAATCATAAATAAGTACAAGTCATTTGTGACTCATAATCTGTATCGCACTTAATGTGCCTCTGCACTGCGTCTTATTGTTTTCATGTTTAGTCGTGATGTTATTATGCTTTGTCAGATGATTTGTTGTTTTTAATATCCTGAGCATATTAAAACACCTGCATTTTTAGTGAGTGGTGCTTTTAACTATTGACTATTTAAAATAAATTGAATCTAATTTATAAGCAGTCAGTTAGCTGGCTTTAGATGGGTCAGTTGTGATTTTTATATTCCAAAGGCATAAAAGTTGTTTGATACCTCCCCCTATAGGTCATTATGATTAAAAAAGCATCACGTAGTTGTGCGTGTGTGTGAGAGAGAGAGAGAGAGAGAGAGAGAGAGAGAGAGAGAGAGAGAGAGAGAGAGAGAGAGAGAGAGAGAGAGAGAGAGAGAGTGTTCCAGAAACATGCCAACAATAGAAGTATACTCTTTTGTGGTCCCTGTTGCCTCACATTTAAGTGTGCTGTGTGCCAAAGTGCTGAAGCACTGCTTCTTTTGTCCTCAGCCTGGGATATGATGTGAGATATATTGTCTCAGAACAATGAAGCCCAGCTGCCCTCTTCTGACAGCTCTTCACTTTGAACCATGAGTAGAACCTTGTCAAAGTGACTGCTTTACATGCACACACTGTTTCATTTCAAAGAGTAGGCTTGTTAATGATCATTATATTCCCAGAAGACCTTCAAGGGACTTTTAGCCTCCAGATTTGGGATATTTTGTAATGACTCTTCCTGAATGTATTTGTATGATTCATGTTGAATTAGTACAATATCTATCTACTACAATTTTACATTTTTTGCCATAATGTCATGTGAAAAATGTTCTACTAAAATTTGAAATGTTTTGTTCAAATGTATCTGTCCTCATTGTCATTTATAGTTTGACTTTTTTATTTGTCATGAAATTGTGCTCTTGAGTTAATAACAAAAACTGATAGCTCAAATCTCCTCGAAAATCATTGTAATATTTCCTTAGAAACTATTGACAGTGTCCATATCTGCCCCAAAATTGAAAGCGTTCTAGTTAGTATCATAGTAAGTATAGTAATCATGCTGACAGAAGGGCAGTGTTTATGGCCAGGACTAAACAATTTTAATAGTTATAGTTCAGAATTTACTAATACTATGGTTGAGGTCTGGTTAAGGTTACACAAAAAACAAACGTTTATTGTAGGGAAAGATCATAGTTGAGATTAAAATACTCATTCTCGTCGGTATTGTGAATGGAACACTCACATGGAAGCCCGAGCAGTTGCTCCGAGCATCTCATAATGAAATGAAAGGCTTTACACTGGAGTTAATGGACAGCCTGCTGGGCCTCATACAGAAGTGAAAGGGTGCCTTGTTTGTTGGTACAAGGCACCAAAGGCTGTTGCAAAGTGTTAGTAATTGATCATCTTGGAGGGGAACAGCCTCAAAATGCTGTTTTTGGCAATGCTAAAGGTCCAGTCTGTAGGATCAAATGACATCTAATAGGGGTACTTGCAGATTGTCCAAATTTGGTGTCTTAAACTTATCACAAGGCAACATTATTAGCCAGCATCAGCAGTTATTTCCTGTATTAGTGTCAAATGCATTATGTCACACGTCCCTTTAGAAGTATGTGAATGTTTGTCTTACTCACGATTTTGGTCTTGTAATCTTGCTCTGTCGTATTTTTCATAAGGAATCTGCAGCTGTACCAGGTAGAGGAAAGGTAGTGGTTTGGGAAACTTCTCAAACACAGGTATTTTTTGATGCAGACTAAAGTAGGTATGTGATTCATAACAATGTTATCAGTAATTTCCTTTGACTCTTAATATCACTTAGTCATAGTTATTTACTATTTTTGTTGCACATAATGTAAGCAAAGTACAAGGAATAATTAATAATATAATGAAAAGCCTCCTTTAGTCCTGATTATATATTTCTTTATTTTTGTGATCTTTTTAATTTCTCAGGAAATTCCTCTTCTGTACCTCATACGTGCTGTTGTGAACTTAAGGATATGAAGGGATAATACACCTTGCCAGCGATGTCACAGTATAACCACTAGATGTCAGCACAGAACAAGTCACTAATCACTGTAGGCCGACTGGCCTTGTGACAGCGTCACTTGCTTGTAAATGGAAAAACCGATTGCGTCATTTTAAAAGTTCAAAATGCAACTGTATGATGAAAATGAGCATTTATCTTAGGTAGCACCGCAAATGAAAGGGTTTATACGATTTTGAGACAGTTCGACTTCCAGCCAGTGTGTCACAGCGGATGTTGCCATCGGAAGGGGGAGGTGGACTTCCAAATGAGGTTGCCAGGTTTGTACAGTAATACACACTTTTGTCTTTCGCATTTCACAAGTATTTAGGAAATGCTTAGTTTGTTGAATCAGCAGAATGATAATCAGGACACATCGGCGTATTGCAGGGTTTCTTGATAAACCATTTCTTGCAGACATACAATACTTGTTTGTTACATTTGCTTTTAGTTTGGTTGTGTAGCTATCTGAAGTTAATATGTTAGAATGGGCTGATGCATGCGCAAGCATAAACAACACCTCCAGTTGATATGGTTAATGACATATTTAGGTTACATGATACTGCATCGGGTGGAATTGAATTTATATATCCACCCCCCCCCCCCCCCCCCCCCCCCCCCCCCCCCCCCCCCCCCCCCCCCCCCCCGCCCCCCCCCCCCCCC
>CAAKHC010002632.1:17513-36063 GCA_901007825.1 Macroramphosus scolopax
TGACATGGATGTTCAACAGGTATTTAACAATAATATCAATGTTCTCACATTTGCATCGATTACGGTTGATAATTGATCATATATGAAGGCTGTAGAATAACGTTCACTCCGTATTAAGGATACAATGCTGCAACACTATCTACAGTAATCCCTCGTTTATCGCGGGGGTTACGTTCCGAAAATGACCCGCGATAAGTGAAATCCGCGAAATAGAAAACTTTTTTTTTTTACAATTAGCAACTATTACATGTATACAAATACAGTGACTCGCGTGTAGGCCGTTTCACTGCTCTTCAGACTGGGCCGCTGCATCCTGACTGCGCTCTGCAGTGTTCTCTTCTTCTGAAGCCCGCGGTGCAGTACACCGCGGGCAACAGTTATGTGTGCAGTACGTACACATAACTGCACGAGACGACAAAATGATAGCACAATTCGTAGCATGTTTTGATACAAGAAGCGGGAGTGAGTTTTTAGCGAATCAGAATGCAGAGCACAATGCACCAAAAAAAAAAAAATGCATTATGAAAATCCGCGAAATAGCGAATCCGCGATAAGTGAACCGCGAAGTGGCGAGGGATCACTGTACATTACGTACAGCATAGTGTTCCCCATCGTACTACATCCATGGGTACGGAGTTTCCACTGGGATTGCCTTGTTGTGGCCATGAACAAGCGCACCAACCCCGCACAACTAGATCACGCATTCCTTATAGTGGACCTTTGCAAGCAGGCTGCTGTTTGAAACAGTACGAACGTATTGATCATAAATAACAATAGATCATCAGGCCTGTGTTTCTGCTCCCTGACTCAAATGATATTCTGTTGTTTGAGTGTGAAGATACTGTTTGAAAGTAAGTGTAAAAAGCAGCCCTCATCGTCAGTTACTGCCAAAACTCAATTTCTACCTCTTCAATTTCCCATGTCGGTCTTTGTTTTCAGGGTTGGGTTACTCCTTGTAAGTCTTAGCCTGATGTAGTTACAAACAGCTGTGACTTGTTTTGGTTAGTTATTTCAATCAGTACATTATCAAACAATCCAAGTTGTAATTCAGTGCTCCAGACTAACTTTTTTAACACTGGTGTTACCAACTCATTAAGATGATTTGCTTTTAGGCAGCTGCAACAAAACAATTTATAGTTAGGACCACTTCTGTTAGATAATGTTAGTCAGTTTATAGGCCCTGTTAAATGTCTTCTTTATTGCAGAACATAAGTGATAAATATTTTCAGCCGTTTTGCTTATTTTTTTCTAGGCATTTGTGACTATAGAAGGCCGAAACTTGTTCCGTCTGTTTTGCATTTCACAGCTCCTTCCATTAATTTAACATGTCACTGATATCTCTTCCTCTTTTTGTGTTTTTTTTTCAGGGACCAGTTATTCTCCACAAGAAAACTCTCACAACCACAGTTCTCTTCATAG
Organism: Macroramphosus scolopax; assembly: GCA_901007825.1. Taxonomy (NCBI): domain Eukaryota; kingdom Metazoa; phylum Chordata; class Actinopteri; order Syngnathiformes; family Centriscidae; genus Macroramphosus; species Macroramphosus scolopax. Next base: position 18,933 of record CAAKHC010002632.1, read on the forward strand.
CTCCAACTCACATTCTAACCCTAGCAAGACGTCAGACACAGTAAGGACTAAATATTGTCTTAAAGTACGAATGATTCAATTGTTTCCTGGTAGCAGCTCTTCAGTGCAGTTTCTTTTCAATCGCGGTATTATGTACTCAGCTTTTGTAGCAACAGCTATTTTTTGGACGGATCAATAATCGCTAGAATCAGTCAGCCGATACCGATGACGGGGGCTATTGGAACCTTTCTATGCACTGTGTCGTCGGGTTGGGTAGATGAACAATACTATCGTCCATGGCTGACAGACTTTACAACATTGAGCCATCATTGTGAACCCCAACAGCCCACAAGCACCGACAAAGTGTGTGTCTCCCCACACAAACTAGAACTCCACTGGCCGCTATAACAGATATCAACATTCCCTACATGAGTAGAGTCTAACAGTGGAAGAGGACAACGGACGATGGAGGGGGACTTCAGTGAGCGAGTGTTGAACAGTTTGGAGTGCATGCATTGAAAGTTGAGCGAGCCAAGAGAGAAAGAGCACACTTTGTCCATGTCCTGAGTCTTTGCTCTTTGTCAGTAAAATTGTGTTCTACTACTTTGAATTGATGGATTGCAATGCCAGGGGACAGTAGAACACTGAGAGGGTAGATTGTCTGCAAGTTGATTGATCAGGAATGGACAGATAGAAAAATGCATGACTAAAGTGGGTCGCCAAAAGTACCTGGGCAGCCAAAGTTTAACGAACCGAAAAGATGATCTTACGTGTTTTGTGCCTTTAGTTCAGCAGAGCACCTCACTTCTCTCACTCCCGGTTAGTCAACCCCTTCTCCCCTGCTGCAGGCGGATGCAAACACACACACACAGATGTGAACGTACACTGAAACGTTTCTGGATCTATCGTTCATGCGTGAACTGTCTGGATGCATTTGGAAAATGATTAGAAATATGCCTTATTCGTTTCATAAAGGTCAGTGTGGTATTTCCCAATAATGCACTGATAAAATTCAGATTTTGTAACCGCAACGGCGTCTGACAATCATCTTTCAAGTCTGTTAGCTGTCCTGTTGAGTGAACGTTTGGCTCCGTCTTTCACTAGCCGACATCGCAGGCCTCTGTCGAGAGCTCCACCCAGGAGCCCACTAAAACACCTAATGTTCTAATGAAAACGAGAACCTTCCTCTAATTGTTTTCATTTTCTCATTTTAAGCCCACTGATATAATTTACTTGAAGGATCTTTCCTGTCTAGTTTTAGATTTCTGATTATTTTATCTTTTAACACCTGATGTTTAGTTAAAATGGAACATAAATGAAAACAGTCTTAAAATAGTGGTCCGTTGGAGAAAAGCTGTTCCTTTTTGCCCGTGTCATCCATCTTTGGGTCTTTAAAATGAGCATTTCCTCCCACCTAAAAAGCGTCTCTGGAAACCACCCAGCTGTAGCAATTTGCCTTCAACCCAAATATGTCTGGTACATTTCAAATAACATTACAATCCCTTGCATCAGATCCCCTCGGCACGCAGACACACCATTTTTTTCTGTTCCTAATATATATGTTCTGTCTCTCAGCCGTACGAACCTGGTGACGACTGGTCAGAGCACATCAGCTCCTCTGGAAAGAAATACTATTACAACTGCAGAACGGAGGTGTCTCAGTGGGAGAAGCCCAAAGACTGGCTGGAGAGGTAGCTATTATCCCTTTTACCCAAACCTCTTGATAGTACATGCTTTACTTTGATTTGTGTTGCATAACGGTCGGATACATCATTGTGTGCCTGCGTACTTGTATCTGTTTCACAGAGAACAGAGGCAAAAAGAGGCGACGAAGACCGCAGTTGTCAACAGTTTCCCCAAAGACAGGGACTACAGAAGGGAGGCTATGCAGACATCGGCAGCCCCTGGGTTTACTGGTGCTAGTAAGTACTGCATAAACTATTTCAACACACATTAAATAATAGAATATTACATTTTGTGCATGGATGCATCATTCAATTAAGGATAATGATGCATCTTCTAATTGATGATTTCTCAGCTGTGCTCTGCAACTGATCTTAATGAATCACAGAGGCTTTGTTTACATATATATTATGTTTATTGTCTTGGATGCTTCCAAATATCAAGGATGAGAGTTTTCCCCATCTTTTGAAAGTCTTTTGTTTCAGCACTGTCTGTTAGTCAATGATGACCATTGTAGCGCTGACCTTCGGCTGATGAGTGCTAAGGAATTGCTTACCAAAAGTCTGAGACTACAAATTGCATAACCATGCATGCTGATCTGGCAAGTTACTGGAACTGCACAACAAATCTAATCTTTGATCCAGCTGATCAGGCCATGAATCCATTACAGTCAGGGCCAGTGAGTGTGAACCAGTATGGCGTTTAATGAGTCAACTAGTCTTCTATCAAAGTTCAATACTCTTGTGTCAATGTCTGCATTCTATCCAGGATCTCTCAAGACATCTCATCCTACCATTGAATGTGCAATGTACGAGGGGACTGTGACCTAAAGATCAATTTGGCAATTTATCAAGATTTATCTTGCTAAATTAAACTTAATAAAGTTTCTTGCTTTAATTCTCGAATTGGAATCAGAATTTTATTCCACTTTTAAGATCTGTGTGAGCCTAAATTGTATTTGTTTTAACTTGTGCAGTCCTTAAGGATTTGCCTTCCTTGTTATATTAGAATAATTAAGAGCAGCTGCTGTAGTACGTTCTGTGTAGGACTAAGGGTGTTACGATACCAGAAATTTGGTTGTCATTTCTGGTATATTTCTGGTGGTTGTGGTATTGACCATGTTGACTACGCAGCCAGGACGTCTGCCCTACATGCTGGGTGTGTGTGCGAGTGTCCCTGCATGCAGCAGTGGAGGGGTTAACTGTGATGAAAGATGCTTTGCTGAAGTTTCTGATGTTTAATCGACAAATATTTTCCATTCATTAAGAAAGTGACGTTTTTGGCGTCCTATTCTATCACATTTATTTGTTCATCTGTCCGAGAGATCAACATGCACATTCAATTGATTAGGCCTGGTGGACAATCTCCCCTCTCTCATTGGTTCATTGTGTACTGACATTCGTGTCTGCTCTGCAGAGTCCCAGAGAGACATTCTCTGGTCGTTAGAAGACGCAGACGTGTTGGATATTTTACGAACATCGAAACAGCATGTTTTCATTGTTCAGTCTATGATACCTTCAGTACATTGTGGTACCATAGAAAAGTGGGTACTGTCACATTTTCTGAATTTTGCCATTGACTTGGTACCGAAGTATCTGTTCTTGGTACATCCTTAGTCACATGCAATATTTGTAGCTCTCGCAGGGTCTCAGAGAACACTACACTGCTGTCAATGTTTGCACGTCAGTCAGTGTGCTGTTATGTCAATCAAAAGCTAGTTGTGATTTGTTGTCTGATCAGTTTAGGTTTTAACAATCTTCATTTCTGCTTTCAACTTTAAGCAAAGTTCAGACTGTAACTGTCAATGTTTAGAATTGTTGTCCCAGACTGCTGTTGACACGAGGATGTGCAGAACTGATCTCAGATGAGGTGTTCTGATGTCACCATTCCCATTGAAGAAATCCAAGATAGCATCAAACTACAGCAACAATCCACAAAAACATGCAATATGTTGCAACATGTCACTGGGGTAAATCACACGGGTTTTTCCGGGGCAAAAGACTTTTTGGAGACTGTCAAACAAAGAGCTAGCCTAAAAATAGCAAGTTTTGGATTCATGCAAGTCAAGGGTTGTCATGCAACAGTTATTCTGGAGAAGTTGTGCAAAGTTTCCATAAATGTAAAGAAAAAGGGTTAGAGACACACCAGTCTGTAGAACAACATACTAAACTAAAATTAAATTGTATGGAATATTAACTAAAACACAATATTAAGTTATACATCCTTGTATGAAATGATCATTCTTCAACAAGGATGTTCAGTGATCAACTTCAATTTGAAATTGACATTGAAAAAACTGGAAATTCTCAACAAGCTGCAACTTGATACTTTTTATATAATTGCTAACATTTTCTTCAATACTGTAATACAACAGGAGCTGTATCATCCCCATTTACCCTTCTCCATAAAACCTGATTTGTAACTCCTATTGCATAAATAAAACAAGTAGTCGCTGCGGCAGCACTATACGTGCCTGTTTGTTCCCACTGCCTCAGATTTCCGTTATGCTCTCATGAAACACCAGAGCTTCCCACCAAAGGACTATTTTGCATCACATGCACACCTGATTTTTCATTTGGGTAGGTTGATTAAATGATTAATATTGCCTCGAGGCAGCGTGGCTCAGGAGAGAGTGGCTGTCCAGTAATCAGAAGGTTACTGGTTCCATCCCCAGTAACTGCGGAGACTGTCTAATTGGCGTTGAGGAAGACAATGAACCGATATATATGTGTGTGTGTGAATGTGTTTGCATTCACACACTATTCAGTGATTGGCAACTGGCAATACTTGTGAATGTGGGTGTGAAGGCTTCAATGAGGTAACATTGTAAAACGCTTTGATTTCCGTGTAAGTAGCAACGCGCTACATGTCTGCACCACTTACCATCCTAATATTCACAGATAAGTTGTCGATGTGTTTGCGTGAGGGAGAGCTACAGATGAGGCAAGAAGCTGAGTGAATCAATCTGCTGTTTTGACCTCTAAAATGTTTATTTCATTGTTGTCTAAGAAATGTGGAAGTCAGTGTTGATATAGTTGCAGGTCACTACAAATCAATCGATGTATGAGGATCACTGGATATTGCCTGTACCGTGTCTTTTTGGCAAGGTGAACAAAAATACGAAAACTATCAATGTCATGATGACATGACATAGTATTTGTTGTGATGGGCAAAAGCAGGAATTCCTTGCTAACTTTAGGAACTCGATCTTAAATTTAGGATGGAGTTTGAACTAGTTCCTTGTAGTCTAACGCAGATAGTGGCTTATTCGCTATTAAGCTATTATAAACAGAAAGCACCCCGCATTTTAAAGGACCCACCTATAGTATTTTCCTAATATTTAACGAGCCCTTCAGAGTGGATGACTCTTGATGATGGTGTTTATAAGGCCTAAGACCTGTTTCTGAACACAAGCTTCTGAAGACTTCCCGTTAAATCAGACCAACAAATGAATTGTTGATAACCGTCGAATGATTACATTAATGCTATCTGAAAGTTTGATAAATAAACAGCATACAGAAACAAAACACCACCATATTTCCTCAGATATAAGCTAGTAAGTCAATTTAAATACAGGTCTCTAAAATGGACTAGGGCAGTGGACGACACTAACTAATACAGGCTCCAAAAACATTGAAAAGCAAGATGGGAAGAAAATGGGAGAGGTGAGAAAAGAAGTGACCGAACTGGTAGTAAAGCAAACTTTTCTTTTGGGTTGCCTTCAGAGTCAGCCCAGGTGGAGAAGACCGCAGCAACCCAATCATCATCCTCGAGCTCAGGGAGCTTGAATCCTTCCTCGGGGCCCCCGGGGTCTTCAGGCTCCACGGTGCCCGTCTCTCCGGTCCTGCAGTCCCCTACCCCTACACTTCTCCAAGACCCCACTCTGCTTCGCCAGCTTCTCCCAGCACTTCAGACAGCCCTGCAGCTCAATAATGCCAGTGGGGACATGGCAAAAATAAATGAAGGTAAGACACATTGCTGATTTTAAGAAACCCATAATCCAACTTGTACATTCAGTCACCGTCTACTTTCATGTACCTGCAGTGACTGTTTGATGAGGACAGGGAGACTCTCCCTGAAATATATTTTGTGTTATCAGCTGCTGGTATCGCTGTTCAGTGCCAGAGGTTGTCATTGTGAGTCGGTCCAGTACTGCAAGGATAACAGCTGTTGGTCTTAATTATTGAGTGCGATGTTGTTGCACAATCCCACAGAACTGTTCTGCACAAGTTACAATGTGAATTTTTGGGCTCAGTATTCTTTCAAAGCTATTATGTTATCTCAGCACTAGGCACATCTTTCTTTCAGTTCCTCATTCAGCATCCCACCATCATTGTTCCATATTGCCAGTTTCCAGACAATCCCCCCCCTACGCAATTATAAAAACATAACAATTGCCAGTATTTTTTGCTGAGATGCATGTAAATACAATTTCATGATATGATATTAATGCTAATAGAAATCATCTGCAAGTAAGGTCCTATCAATTGATGGAAGATGTGCATATCTCAGGCTGTTCTGAAAAAACTAAGACACTGCATGTATGCCAATCGCTTCTAACAAGCAAGATAAAGAGCTTGAAAGGAAAGGTAGTGAAATGACCCTGCAAATAGCCTCGTGCTCTGAGTTTATGTAAAGTACAGTCATGCTACGTATTGCAACTTTGCATAGAAGGGACACAAGTCGAGGGTAACAGATGGAGCATGGATGATGACATTCAGGAGTATTCCCTCCCCTATAGCTTCATGATCTGAACTCAGGAGATGCAGAACTCTTCGTCTTGTATACGAAAGAGAGGCAATTATTTTGAATAACTCAAGAGGATTTGAACTTTGGAAAGGTGCTGAAAATGTCTCATTGGTTCCTGCATTGTAAGGCCGTGTTCATTTCTTGTTTTGGGCCTATAGTAGGTTCCTTGAGTATCATTCTCACCTGCAGAGGTTTAAAATGGAATTCTCTGTGATTGACATGTTATCCAGCTGCACACTGTGTACCACAAGTGTGCCCACATTTCTTGCCTTGTGAGCTACTTTTATACTTTTAAAAGGACTAGCTCAGGACGACCTGACAAACAAAAATACATTTGGAACAAAAGAGGAGAAAAACACTTTTTCTATGATGAATGGATCTGCCAAAAATGTAATTAATTCTTCCCTGGCCAATACTACACCGCTCCAAAAAGTTTGATGGTTATTGATTTTTTTTTTTTAATCCAGTTTACACGCACAAACAAGCTCACAAACAAACCCCTTCGGCAGTGATATAAATCACATTGCTGAAAGTACATATGAACATAAGTATATACATATGGAATGTAACACCAAGTTATACAGCCTGATGGCAGCTACTACCTCGGGTCTGTCTTCAAATCCCAAAAGAAGGTCTGTTACCTCATCGAGGGCTTTCACCATTTCCTCATCTTGGAACAACTTCTTGTGTTAAATCATAGCACGACTCTGCCAGAATTATGCTTTGGTAGCCAGTAGCTGAACCTTGTATTATATGCAACTCCATAACTGAAACAATCAAATCTGCCTCTTGCTTTTTTTTTTCATACATACCCATATATTTATTCAGAAATTGAGAAAAGTCAGTCAGTATGCAGAACTGTTGATTATTTGATAGCAGGATAATGGACTTTACATTGTGTATTTGATTTTAACAGTATATGCACACCTGTTGCATACACAAACATTTTTGCATAACGTGTGATGCAGTGCACAAATCATTCTAGTATTCATACTGCCACTCTTGTATTAACAATAGTAATACTTTAATGCGAAGGGGTAACGGACTGTCTTACCTTTCTGTAGTTCTGACAGCTGCCGTCACACAAGCTTCATTACAGTCGATGCTCCATAAGATCCTCACTGCTGGACCATCAGCTTTCAATATCACTACTATCCTGTCTCAAGCTGCTCAACTCTCCAGCCAAGGTAAGTGAAGCCAATGAATGAACCTCTTCATATAACACCAGTGTGAGCTGGTGCAAAGATGTCTCAGACAAACAGCTCGACAGTGCAGGTGTTTCATTCACATTACCACTTCAAATAGATGTGTGGGAATAGAAAGTATTACAAAAGCATGGCAAGAAGTAGATGTGTTCATACCATCAACACCATTTAAAGCAGTTAAACGGATCTCATGGAGATAATTATTAGATAAATACATATACTTTGAAGCAGAATATATTAAGGTATACTTAATGTATGCAAATAAGTTTGTCTTATATGTCTTATGAAACCCTTATTTGTTCATTGTATGCTATGTAGCTCTGACTCAGACAATAGCATCGGCCGACAGAGATTCTCTTCTGTTATATCTATGAAAGTTGCTGTCTTGATATTTTACTATATATATATTATTACCTGGGTATCAGATCTACTACGGTGCACTGATCTGTTCTGTGCTTTTTGTTCATCTATCTCTAGCAGCTCCGCAGTCAAACCAGTCACCAATGTCGTTAACATCAGACGCTTCATCACCCAGGTCCTATGTTTCTCCACGGATCAGCACACCACAGACCAATGCTGGTCCTTTAAAGCCCCTCCTCAGCACGCAGCCTGCCATCTCACAGACAAAGGTAGGGTGAACGTTCATACAGGGAATCCAGTTAGGGGAAATTCACTCATGATTGCTTGGAAGGTTATTATCACCTGGACAAACCAATGACTGGCTGGTATGAACATAAAATACACCTACAGTCTTGTGTTTCAGGTTTTTGGACAGTGGCTTTACCCTAACTTTGAGATATAATCCAATTATATTGTGCTGTATGGTATTTTGTCACCCCCTTTGTTATTTTGTGTAACTATTATTTTGTGTGCCACGCAATGCAATCACTCACAGAATGTAAATGATTCCAGCACGGAAGAAGAAACCTCATTTTTGGATGGTGTCATATTGAAGTTATTTTAAAGGAATGTTCCGTTTGTTTCCGTCCCATTTTAAGAAATGAGTCTGGCAGAATAAAATCCTGCAAAATATATCTGAATGCTTCCAATATAAAGTTACAAAGAATCCTGTGGCAGCGCGACCAGACAAATCTGAGGAATGAGATATTTGTTCCAACAGGGAGGTCAATCTGGAGCTACTGGTTTCTTACCTCAAGCTTGTTGTTGATGATTGTGAGACCATATGGTATCAATATCTGTACGCTTGTGTCTTCAGGTGAGCACGCCAACAGTGAAGCAGGCATCCCATCCCCAGCCCACATCCCAGCAGCCCCTCTCCAGCGATAAGCAGCACAGTCATGATGCTACCACTTCCTCACCGCGCACCCTCCAGCGCCAAGGGTAAGTCCACCTAAAACAACCGCAGCCTTACAGAGTAATTGATAGCAGATATGTTTGTTTGTTGCTCCTGATAAGACCAACTCTGCTGCTGTTGACTTTACACAGATCATGTTTTATATTGTAAATAGATACATAGTCTATTGCTGCACAAATATGGAAACGGTCTAAAACCATCTTTTTTCAATATTGTTTTAAAACCGTAAAAATAACAGCTCAGGTTAATCATGGACATTCAAACAAATGTCATGCACAGGTCTATCTTATATAATTTCACAGGTGTTATAAAGAATTTAGATTTCTCCGCTGTAATGAATTGTATGACCGAAGTAATAATTGAAGCCAGTCAATACATGAAATCTTTTGGCAAAAAAAGAGGAAACTTGTGAAACAGCCTGATCTATCCCAAGAAGCTGTCCTCTGACTGTGTGTAGTGTTGTACCACCATCTGCTGGTCATTGAGGGAACACGGAGGGGTCTATTCATTCTACAGGCACTTGTCTAGTTAGCCCATGTTGCCTTACATTATATGTACTTCACAATGTACTTTGGTCGTCTATTCGTCACAGTACAGATGATATTTTTAACCATTTCATTTTAAGTATGGTCTTTTGTTTCTGAAGTTGTGATAGCCTTAAAAAGATTCCATTTGGTTTCATCAAAAAGACAAACTTGAGTTCTAAAATGAATGTCCTGCCTGCTGGAGACGGGACCATTAGTTATGACTGACATTTTGTTAAAAATGTTTAACTGTAAATTAGCAGTGAGACGTATATATTTAATTGAGTTTCAGTCAGTCATTATGAGATATGTTACAAACACTCATTTCCAGCTACAGCAGCTTATTAAGCTATCCGTTAGTTTTCCTCCACCTACCTGGTTCAAGGCCACGTTATCGATAAACTGTATTTGTTGTTGTACAGCCGGGAGGTTCTGACAGACATCTGAAATAAATGTAGAGCTGGAACATGTATCCTGTTAACATAGTTCATGTCAGCTTTCAATGGCCTTATTGTTAAAAATATTAATCACTTTTTCAGTCACATCTCTGTCAGTCAACCTTTCTATCCCCTTCACAGTTTGTCCTCATTCAGTATTTGTCTGAACTGTCGCATCCCAGATTTGTTTCCACTGGTTTCGATGGAGCAATGGACCACACCTGCTAAATGACTGGTTGTTTGCGTGTCATTCGTAGAGGCTCAAGTATCAACAGATATGAAAGGCCAGAGGTCCCCAGACTTTTTTGCCTTGCAAATTCATTTTAAAATGACCAGCTGGAGAATCTCCCACCACAAAGCACGGACGCAGCACTTTAGTTCAGCCGGCCTCCCTCTCACCGTCGGTACCGACTGTTCAAGACACGCTCATGCAAACTCTATACAACATGATCACATGTGCAACTTTTTGAATGACAAATGATCCATCGACACATCGTTTGTGATCCTCTGGTAGTTCTCACTTGACACATTGAGCCCCCATGTGATTGGCTGTTTATGAGCCAGGGAGGAAGCAGGTTGGGGTTCGTTTGGGCAACCAAATGATGTAATGAAACTGTCATACAGTTTACTTATATTAATCTAATGTCTGTTGCAGATACACATTGTTTTAATGACAGGCCTGATAAATGTCAGTAAATAACTTAATAAATGTCTTTTATTAAGGCTGTGAGAAGGTTATTCAGTTACCTTCTACTGGGTATCTAATGGGTCTCAGTTCATAGTTACTTATTTTTCTGTTACTTCAAGTTGATCTTGTATGTGGATGGTCAGCATGTGCAGAGAGCTGAGAAAGTCCTTCACCGTCACATTCAAATATTAACCCTCTTCCTCAACAAACCTGTTTGTCGCAGCAGTCAGAGGAGTCCCTCCCCGGGTCCTAACCATGTCGCCTCTGGCGGCAGCAGCAGCAGCGCCCCAACCTCTGCCTCCGCTCCCCCCACCTCCTCAGCAGCTCGTCAGTCCTGCACCTTCACCCCCAGCCTTGCCGCCCACTTCAATGAGAATCTTATCAAGCATGTTCAGGGTTGGCCCGCGGAGCACGCAGAGAAACAGGTTGGTATCTGGCAAATTTCACTGTTCATTCATTGGAACCCGAATACATTTTTGACTGGTTCTGATTACTAATGGCAGCACACCAGAAGCTTTTACAATACCTTTTTTCTTTTGTGTGTGTCCGTTGCAGGCGTCAAGATTACGTGAAGAAGCTCACACGATGGGGAGCATCTGCATGTCTGAGAACTGCACTGAGCTCAAAAACCTCCGTTCCCTGGTCAGAGTCTGCGAAATACAAGCGACATTGCGTGAGCAGAGGTACGAATACAACGAGAGTTAATCAGCACGTACATGTTGGCATGAAATGTAACACTAAATTAAAAACACCTCTCCATGTCTGTTTCCTGCAGGATACTGTTTCTGAGACAGCAAATCAAAGAACTTGAAAAGTTGAAGAACCAGAATTCTTTCATGGTCTGAGAACTTGTTGCGAGTGGAAGTGGGCGTCTGGAAAGGGGTGTGGGTAGGGGGAGACCCATTGCACATAGTTGGAAGCTGGAGGGAGAGCAGTTGTTCTTCTCCTCTTGAGCCCAGTCTTAACACACACAGGAGCTGCAGTCGTTTGGCTTTGGACCGTTTGGGCTGGGAGAACCTCGAGGGGAGGAAACGAAGAGCTGCTGTGGGAGGAGGGGGTGATTTACAAGATTCTGTTTTGTAAAACCCCACAGCAAGAAAATGTAGATTTCTTGTAGATGTTATTATCTATGTTGTACATATGTTTTGTAGATTGAAGCCATGGAAAGCCATGCCTATCAAAGCTTTTGACATCCAAACTAATCAACGCCTAGGCGGCTACATTCATTAGCTAGCCTTTCTTTCATGTTAACTCATCTGCAGACTTAAAGCTTCATTTTGTCAATTCATAGATCATTGAACCATTGAGCATGTATGTACATGACCCGCATGTGAACATAGAAGGATGTTTTAAACCATCTCTTTACACACGAGCCTAGCATAAAGAATAACACTGGTATCACAATAGATTTTTTTTCCTCATCAAACATTAAACTGATCACTCTGTGTAGCTTCTCTTCTTCCCTCTGGGATCGACTGTAACGTGTACTCAGGCGTGGTAAACATCCCCTTTCAGGCAGGTCTATCATAACTGCTCCCAATGGTTCGGTGGTCTATTTCCAGCTTCTGGTGGCCCTGCATTTCCCAGTCTGAATGAAACAGTGCCTGGTGGTGTGGTGGAGTGAGTGATTCCAAAAAACAAAACAAAAAAATTAGAGATATGATGGCGTGTTGCTTTGGACCAGTTCCCTGACCTCGGCCCTGCCCTGCTTCATCAACAACTCCCTGTAGTTCTACTTTTTTTTTTCTTTTGTGTTCACAAAGCTGTAGTTCTTCTTTCCCATTCAAATTTTTAATGAGGTGGACTTTTCACGCTGAGGTGGTGCCGCTGGTTCATTCTATTTTTTTGTACAGTTGCAACATTTACAGTGGAGTTTTCAGAGAAGGACTGAATTAATGGTTTTATTTATACGAGTTGTAGTGAGGAGCAGTAAATGGCAATATGTTCAGAATGACATCCACACACTATCATTTGCACTCAGTTTAGGAGTGGTGTTACCCAGAAGCAAAGCGGCAGGTTGGGGCGGATCACCTCTCCAATCAGAGCAGGGCGACAAGAGGTCACAAGGTCAAAATGTGAAATGTATGTATTGTAATAAACATGTTAAACTAAAGTGAGCCATGGTTATTTTTATTGGAGTGTTAGGTTGGGTTCTTATGCTAGTGCCTTGTTGAAAGTCTTAATCTCGCAGCCTGGTTTTCCTTCACATCCCACACCTGTTGGCTTTCTTTTATCTTGTTTGACCAACTGAAGATCTTCATCATTCAAGCTCTTCCCATCCCGGTTTGTTTTGTGTTGCCCGCTGTTGAAGAGCAGGGTCCTAAGCTGCAACTTGTTTCCCCCACCATACTATCTATTGAGTCTATAATTGAACTGCACCACCCGTTCAATAAAGGCGACCACATTGCTTTGTATATTGTTTCCTGAAGTATATGACCGATGTAATAAAAGCTGCCTGTCCAGGGCCTTGGTGTTCTGGTGTTCTGGTGTTCTTGGGTTTTTGACAGTCCGATTAGCTTCCGTTTCTTGTCTCATTTCACTTGATGGTTCCCAACCTTCGATATTTATTATCATACTTATTTAGTTCCTCACTAATACCACACGTATAAAAACAAATGAGAAAGAAATAGGACTTCTAAATGCCTGAGAATAAAACCATTGAATGTTCTGTTTATAGAACTGTTTTACAAAGATTTCCCAATTTGGGATCAATAAAGTACATCTATCCATCATGTTACATTGTGCATGATCTAAACACAGAAAACATTCTGACTGCTTTTGTTTTCCATTGACAAGTAAGTATTTGGAGTTCAAAAATTAGCTTAACTAAGAAGAACTACATTCAATGTTGGGACCAGTCAGTTTCCATCGTCTGCTCCTCTACTGCCTCTCTGCTCGCCTCTCTGCTCGTCTCTCTGCTCGTCTCGCTGCTCGTCTTGCTGCTGGTTGCACTGCAGACGGTGGGAACTGTTGGGAAGATTATTGTAATCAGACCGAAGCTCGTCCTCCTCGGTATGTCCTGCTCTCGTCTCAACTTGCAGGAACAACTTCTGTGCGCATTCACAACAAGATCTTTGATCTTGTGGCCCTGCTTTTGAAGAGGAAATGTTTGTTAGGATATGAATGGCTGTCTGTGGATGGGGTTTGTAGAACCTTACCCATCGTAAGCCAATCTTTTCCAGACTTTTCCAAACAGTTTGTGTTGCTCAATCTATGAGGATTGGAGTCAAACAGCGTGCGAGGGCTTGCTTCAGAAATATGGACAATCTCTCCATCTCCATTGACACCACTGTGTTAACCTCTCAGACTTCAAAGACACTCTGGGTGACCCTTGATTACAAGGAGTCCTGCTACAAGTAGTCCTGCTCCGCCTGCATTGCAGGGACTCTTTTTTCCTGTATGTATGTATGTATGTATGTATGTGTGTGTGTGTGTGTATGTATATATATCAGAATTTGGTAGTGTTTGATCCAGTTTCTATGATCAAACATCTAAGAGCAAACACGTGACCCCAGGAGGAACCGTTATCAAAAGGGTCTCATTGGTTCAGTTTTAAGGGCCTTGATGTGATGAAGAGTAAGAACCTCTGTCATTCAGACAATAGGGACAGCCAATAACATCCAGCCTTCTCAGTTTTGCAGTTTTTAGGACATTGTGTGCAACATTCATGTGGTTTAATCAGGAGTATAAAGCTGTCACTCACTTAGAAAGTTGAAATTCAGTCAAAAACAAACACGTTTCAGTCACTGTGTGTGTGGCGTCATCATCATCCTCTCTTTATCAGGGTGTTACTCCTCTTCCAATCCAATCATCTCTTCCTCATTGGATGTTTGAATCACTGAAACACATGAATCATTTCTGTTTGAGAGGTTGTTTCTTTAACTATCTCTCATGAGAGGATTTATAAATCTGCTTCTTGTAGTACCAACACTGACCAGCAGAGGGCGATAGCTGCTGTCTTTTGAGGCAGCTGAGGAAAACTGTTGTTAAAAGCCCCTGAAAGCTCTGGAAAATCTGGAGTGTGTGTGTGTGTGTGTGTGTGTGTGTGTTTTCAGATCCTTAACTTCATTAGGAGTTCTAATACCACACAGTGAATGTACTGTGTTTCAATATTAACATTCCTGCACCGCAACTGTTTCTTAGGCGAAAGTATGTAAAGTATAATCAGTATAATGTACTTGACATACTGAGAGTACAAGTATTCGATGCAGAGCCATGTCCCCTGTGACTGATATCCTTTCATACATCACCCAGGATTTTAATGTTGTAATTATTGAAGTGGAGCTGTTTGTATCTGTTTCCTGCAGGACTGAAATCATTGATTACTTTCGTCTTGGATTAATCTGCTTTTTGTCTCCAATAATCTATTTATTGTTTGGTTGGTGAGAATTCTGAATATTGTGAGAGATGACGTCACCTTCACAATGCTTCTTTTGTTCAACCAATAGTACAAGATTGTAAATGATTAAAAATACATTTAAATTATTACAATTGCATTGATGATATAAGTAGGACATTAGCAAGCCTGAAACAAAATGTCTAAATGATTGACATATATATATACTTATATACTTCCTATCCGGAGCTCTGAACTTCTAAATGTTTTTACAAGAAAAGTGTAGAACAGAAATAGAAAAAGATATGAAAAGAAAAACGTACCTCAAGTTTGTACTGAGTAGCCCACTTAGGCCTGTTCAGTGTCCTTAGTAACAATTCATCACTGCATTAACTCACCAGATAGATGAAGAGGAACCCGTTTCCTCCTTACAAAGTCTTTGTGAGGGCTTTTGAATGCCAGCCTGTAAGTGAATCTTTAACATCAAAGCTGCTGGGAACCATCACCTCCACAGTTTGTATCCATCTAACTGTTGAACGTGATGGTTCTGATGCCAGAATAATTGCTCCATTATCGCAGCGGGAGAAAAGTAGATCATGAAGTATGGAGACAGTCTGCCTGTCTCTTGTTTCTTCAGGAAGAAATCTCCATCCCTGATACGGCTCACATCAAAGAGAGGAGAGGAAGCCGGGAGGTGTTGGAGGAAGTCAGTCTGCCCTGGCGTCTTCTCGTATCAGATGATCAAATCTTCAAAGTGGCCGTATTAATGCAGGGCAGCTACTTTGCTCCTTCAGAAGTTCTATGAAGGGCTGGTTTTAGCAATTACTTGTGTTTGAATATAAGATTCAGTCTTGGTTTGGGTTTGGTTTACATGATATGCGACTTGACCTCTGCTCCCCCCTCCCTCCACCTCAGTCCTGCAGACTTCCACAGAGGTTGCTGCCACTGCAGCAGGGGTCTATTGTTAAGCAAAGGCTCCACCGTCTGTACCTCGTCACCTACGAGTGTTGTCTAATGTGTGAAACCAGACGACCTGTAGGGAGTAATTACTCGCTTAAAAAAGCCACTTACATGACCCCCCACCGCACTCCAGATAAGAAGCTTTCCTAATCTGATATAATTCTGTTGATGTCATGTGGGTTGTCTCAGCCTGAGTTCACAGTAATTATTAATAGAAAGTGCAACCGAAAGTGCACAGTTTAGTTTGGGGGGGCATTTACAGGGCAGGAGACACTATTGCATCGTAGGAATTGGGAAATATAAGATCCAGTGTTTCTGTGGCTCGAACCCATGACTCTGCTGCTTTCATGTCAAGTTTTTCACCTCACAAGTCCCTTGATTTGCTGGCTAAACACTCAAACATTCAGATATTTTGTGGTGCTATTACCAGTTTTAACCACTAGGTATTGATGTTTAGCTATCCAGCAACCACAGGGTTGAAGCGGTTGAGGAGCTGCACAGTAGACTATATTAAATAGGCATTTATTTTTAATTAAAAAAACAACATCCAGCCATCTGAATGTGCTGAGAACAGGGTCAGGGGTCTGCTCTGTATTGATCAGGGGGTCTCAGCCGGACCTGTGCTGTCACTGACCCTCAGTCTACACTCAGTAAACCCATAAAGACCAAAGGAGAAGGTAGTTCATGAGAATGACCAATGATCTCCAGCTTATTAAACCAGTGTTTCTGTCGACTTCAGCTCCTTTCATGCAGTTCTCTGTGTAGCTAAATGATGTAACGCAGCCCTGGACTGGCGCCTCTGTGGAATTGCAGATAATTACGGTAATTGTTGTGTGTAGTTTTCTATGTTCCCTAAAGCTGTATCCTCATCCTGTTGTCTGTCGGCCACAATTAAGTCCCTGGATGCCCCATTTCTTCATTTATTTCTCCCAAATGAGTCAAAACTGAAAGTTAATTGGGTTTAGATTCTTAAATGTATTAATATTTAATTCCTTAGAAGTTTTTATATATTGGACGTGCAGAAAAGAAGTTGATGTGTTCTGCATTGCCGATTGTAAAAAGCAATTGTCGGTTTGTGTGTGTGTGTGTGTGTGTGTGTGTGTGTGTGTGTGTGTGTGTGTGTGTGTGTGTGTGTGTGTTTCCTTGTGTGATGCGGGTGTGCGTGTGTGTGTGTGTGGGTGTGTGTGTCTGAGTGTGTGTGTGTGTGTGGGTGTGTTTGAGTCGTCTCAGTGGCGCCATGCGCCTTTTTGGATTG
>CAAKHC010002635.1:8521-26192 GCA_901007825.1 Macroramphosus scolopax
CCTTTTTCACCACATGGATGTCGTCTCTTCGTCAGACATGAACGAGCACAGCTCCAGGAGTCACAGTATCTTCCTGATAAACGTCAAACAGGAGAACACTCAGACGGAGCAGAAGCTCAGCGGCAAACTCTACCTAGTGGATCTGGCCGGTAGTGAAAAGGTACAATCATTTCGGACCAGGAGATACTTCTTGTGATCGTCTTTATAGCGAGCCATCACATATGAATATAGATATTGAATGTAACATAATGTAATTGATTTTCAGGTCAGTAAAACAGGAGCCGAGGGAGCCCTGCTGGATGAAGCCAAGAACATCAACAAGTCTCTGTCGTCCCTGGGGAACGTCATATCGGCTCTCGCTGAAGGAACAGTCAGTAACTCATCTCTTTATAGTCGTAGAGGGTTTGGTGATGCGTATTAAATGTGTGGTTCTGTGGGTTTACAGCAAACGTACATTGTGTTTCCTGATTCCAGGTTGTTTGACGTACTCTCTTGTCTTTAAGCTTTTAAGCTCAGAACGTTACGAGCCTACATTTGTTTTGTCATTATGTAGCTGTGCCTTCAGAGTTTGATCTGTTGTGACTTCAGGTGATCTGAAGATCAGCCGGTGCAGTTTAACCAGCTGCACCAACCAGTCTGTTTCTGTTGGATAGTCCCATTTCACTTCCACACATCCTCCGTGTTGCAGAAATAAGTTGTGCAGATAAAAACTTGCCTTCCAGATATGTTTTCTTTGCTTGTTTCATGCTGATTTCACCCTCTTCCCTTTAATCAATGATTGGTTTGTTCTAGTGCCACTTCGCTCCGTAAACAACCTGGGGCTGTCCGCCACTGATAGATTTGTGATGGTGTAAGAAACGAGCTATTGTACGGACATGTCTTACTCATGACTGAACGTAGTGCTGATTAAAAGTAAATAGTAAATGCTGCATTTATAACGATTATATCTGCCACACAGCGATCAAAGCACTTTACAATGTTGACAGTCGCACTCACACTTGTTGCCAAGCCGCTACCACTTCATTAACTGATCACACATCAGGAGCAATTATGGGTTCAGTGTCTTGCTCCTGGAGGAGCCGGGGATCGAACCGGTAACCTTCTGTAGCAGCTTGGTGAAGATGACAAACATTGTCAGCCACAGATCAAATCGCATAGTTGGAAATGGTTTGAAGTTCGTGTGAAGGCCATTGACATGTGTTGAATTCCCCATGTAGCCAAAGTCTGTGGCGCCAGCCTTTCTTTGATGTCGACCAACCAAAGGGTGTGTCTCATCTCAATGAGATCACACTGTGAATTAATAGCAGGAGTCGTTTAATCTGATATATGTACATACTTGTGTGCGTACTCTAGGCCTACATCCCGTACCGAGACAGCAAGATGACCCGTATCCTGCAGGACTCGCTGGGTGGAAACTGTCGAACCACCATTGTGATCTGCTGCTCGCCTTCCTCCTACAATGAGGCTGAAACCAAATCCACCCTCATGTTCGGACAAAGGTTGGTAGTCCAGCAGGGAATGAGTCAGCTGGTTTGTTTCTATACTCAGTCATTTACAAATTGTTTTTCTTCCACCTCCAGAGCAAAGACCATCAAGAACACTGTCACGGTGAACGTCGAGCTGACAGCAGAACAGTGGAAACAGAAGTATGAGAGGGAGAAAGAGAAGAATAAGACCCTGAGGAACACGGTCACCTGGTTGGAGAATGAGCTCAATCGCTGGAGGAATGGTAAGACAGTCTTGAATGAGAGGATACATGGAGACGGAATATGTTCTGAATCCTTGTCGTGTTTGGAGCAGAAACTTTAGTTTACTCATCGCTTCACCTGCGACCGTCCTTTTTGGTAATACAATACAAATCATAAACTTAGCAACGCACTTATCTGCCCGTAATGTGTGCGCTCCCATCACAGGTGAGAGTGTGCCAGTGGAGGAGCAGTTCGACAAGGAGAAGGCCAACGCTGAGGTGCAGGCCCTGGACAACATCCTGAACGAGAAGCCGGCCACCACGCCCAACGTGCCCGGTGTTCGCCTCACCGACGTGGAGAAGGACAAGTGTGAGGCTGAGCTGTCGAAGCTCTACAAGCAGCTTGATGACAAGGTGAGGGAGCAGACGTGGAGGGTTTCCCCCCCAAGTTCGACTTAACAAAGAAGATGAAAAACAAGATTGATTTATTTGAATGTTTTCTTGCTTTCTGATAAATGTGTGAATCATGAGTCGCCTGCTGCGAGACGTCCGACTTGCAGTCTGTCATAATGTGATGTCACAAACTGATATTTTCACTGAGTTAGCTGCTCACTGGAAACACATAGCTGCATCTAATCATGTGAACTCAGGCAAACTCCACGTATTCATACATGTTTTTCCGCTCACTTATTTATTCTTTCCTATGAATGTAATAAATGAAAGCTAATTATCTGGACGGCTTCTCTTGTGAATCAGTTCATCTTTCACCTTCCATCTACAAAATGACATGCGGTGCTCTGTGTTGATGCTCGTGTTGCTGTGTGTCTGCTCTGTGCAGGATGAGGAGATCAACCAGCAGAGCCAGCTGGCTGAGAAGCTGAAGCAGCAGATGCTCGACCAGGAGGAGGTGAGTACAGGAGGAAGACACACAAGGTGTAGCATGAACTCCTGGTACTTTTAATGCAGTTAGAAGAGATGACAAGTATTAATTACTCTATCCAGTCCTGTTGTCTCACTGAGACAATCTTTATAGGATTCATGTGTCTCCTGAGTCTTGAAAACTCTACACACATTTATTTCCGAGCTATACCTTCCACACTTAACTAAATATTTTTGTAACAGTGTTTCATCCATATTGTAACAGACTAAATATTGTCTCTGTCATGCATCGCTCTCTCAGCTTCTTGCCTCCTCGCGCCGTGATCACGAGAACCTCCAGGCGGAACTGAACCGTCTGCAGGCCGAGAACGAGGCCTCCAAGGAGGAGGTGAAGGAGGTGCTGCAAGCTCTGGAGGAGCTCGCCGTCAACTACGACCAGAAGAGTCAGGAGGTGGAGGATAAGACCAAGGAGTTTGAGATCATCAGCGAGGAGCTCAGCCAGAAGTCGGTGAGCGGAGGACAGATATCAGCATGCGCAGAGGCGCTGTGGCTTTAATGTTGGTCAGGTGTCCTTCATCCTTGATTTTGGTCGTGTAAACGTGAAGCACGCGCAACACTAATTAAAGCTGCAGGATGAAAGATGACAGCTGACACATGCAATCAGGCATACACACACATATTAACTGCTTCAGTAGCTCTCTTTCTGTACGTCACTTTTGGTTGCTCATATACATCATCATTTTCTTGATGTGGCTCAAGTCAAATTGGTTAAACAAAGAACTTTGATAAATTCCCTTTCTCATAAGATAAGGAGATTATAAAAGGCCACGGCTAAATCACAATTTCTGTTTTGTATCTCTGGTAGTGAAATATTCTCCTCCTTTTGCAGTCCATCCTGTCATCACTGGACTCTGAGCTCCAGAAGTTGAAGGAGATGTCAAACCACCAGAGGAAGAGGGTGACCGAGATGATGTCATCACTGCTCAAAGACCTTGCTGAGATCGGCATCGCCGTAGGCAGCAATGATATCAAGGTACGGCAAAGAATAAGGAGAAAAACCCTCCAAATGTGAGGATAACATCCCTGATGTTCAGACAGTCAATTCAGGTATTCTGAAGTTGGAATACACGAGAGAAACCTCCAAGCTTCCTATTTACCTTAATGTGTTCTTTCCACTTCCCTCTCGTGTCCCTCCAGCAACACGAGGGCGGCAGCGGTCTGATAGATGAGGAGTTCACAGTGGCCCGCCTCTACATCAGTAAGATGAAATCAGAGGTGAAGAGCATGGTGAAGCGCTGCAAGCAGCTCGAGAGCACCGAGTCAGAAAGCAACAAGAAGATGGATGAGAACGAGAAGGAGCTGGCTGCCTGCCAACTGCGTATCTCCCAGGTACAAACAGCCCTTTGACCTGGAACAATGGATCCTGGAAAAATCTATTTCTGAATCCACAGAGAAGATTTGATCTTCTGAACGCATGTCTTCTGTTTCCAGCACGAGGCTAAAATCAAGTCCCTGACCGAATACCTACAGAATGTGGAGCAGAAGAAGAGACAGTTGGAGGAGAATGTGGACTCTCTCAATGAGGAGCTTGTGAAGCTCAATGCTCAGGGTGAGTCTGTACCTGTGAACAAGGCAGTGACACCAACACACACTCTGATTTACATTCTCATTCTGGAGGATATAAACATGGAACTGGAGCTGTGAAGTTAAACAGGATCTTAGATTCCAAAACCCTCCGTTCAGATAAACCTTGTGGTTCCTTCATTAGAAAAACAAACTGTAATTCTCAGGCTTCAGTAGATGTTTAAAGGGTAGAGCTCCGTTCAATAGTTTCAGCTCTTTTTCACCACATGATGGTGAATCTTATGTTTCTGTTCACAGAGAAAGTTCATGCTATGGAGAAAGAGAGCGAGATCCAGACTGCCAACGAGGTCAAAGTATGTACCTCGGTCTTATTAACTTTGAAACAGCTTTTCAAACCTTTTCTCGTTACATTTTAATGCCTTTCTCAGAATATTGCAGTACCTGGTATATACTGTATGTGTGTGCGTGTGCAGGAAGCGGTGGAGAAGCAGATCCACTCGCATCGCGAAGCTCACCAGAAGCAGATCAGCAGCCTGAGAGACGAGCTGGACAACAAGGAGAAGCTTATCACCGAGCTGCAGGAGTAAGACTCTGATTTCTGTCTCAAGCTTGATGTGCTGCTGTTGTCCTCAGGCATTCCTCAGTTAGTAATGAAGGGCAGCCACAGGCGTTAAGGTTTCAATAGCTAAAGGATCCTGTAATACGATAAGATAAAAAAATCAGTAACATGATGGTCGATCTGTACGTTTCTTCCAGTTTGAATCAGAAGATCATGCTGGAGCAGGAGAGACTCAGAGTTGAGCACGAGAAACTGAAATCCACCGACCAGGAGAAGAGCCGCAAGCTGCACGAGCTCACGTAAGACACACACACACACACACACACACACTCGGGCGTGCACATGTCGTTTTTAACAACGTAATTATAGCACATGTATTTTAACTGTACTTTGTCATGTTGTTCAGGGTGATGCAGGACAGAAGGGAGCAGGCCAGACAGGACCTGAAGGGTCTGGAGGAGACAGTGGTGAGTTTCAGCTTCACTAAAAAAGGAGCAGTTGGAGCAACTATGATTGATAACCTTAATGTCATATCAGACAATGTGATCGCTTCAACCTGGAGTTTTATTTGTAGTCAAGTATCAGTCTGTCCTCAGGTCACTGTGCCTTTTGTCCACCTCAGCTCACTTCATTGCCTCTGTTCCAGGAAGTGTTTGAAATTCATATCTGCTGGGTTCTTCAGTTCAGGTCTTATACAGGACTGTTGTCTCAACATACAATTTAACTTGTCTCATTGCATCCAAGGCGAAGGAGCTGCAGACTCTGCATAACCTGAGGAAGCTCTTTGTCCAGGACTTGGCCACCAGAGTGAAAAAGGTGAACTACTGTGGTTACGATTTGGACTGTGGTGTGATCACAAGCACCCCCCTGCTTCTAATCCAAGTTTTAATACTTGTGTTTCTATCGCTGTACAGAGTGCTGAGATGGACTCTGACGACACGGGCGGCAGCGCAGCACAGAAACAGAAAATATCCTTTCTTGAGAACAATCTTGAGCAACTCACCAAGGTTCACAAACAGGTAGGCGTTTGATCAACACACTCTCACCGTCCTCGTCTCTGACTGATCTCCTTTCACTGTCGCCCCCATGTTTCTTCTTCCTGTGCAATCATTCTCTACTTTTGTCCCATTTGATCTTCTACCTTTACCTTTCTGTCCTGCTTCTGTTGTCGTTAGACTAAGAAATGTGCATGAACGAAAGTGTTTTCAACTGATGTTAACTGTCCTGCAGCTGGTGCGTGATAATGCAGACCTGCGCTGTGAGCTTCCAAAACTGGAAAAGCGTCTTCGAGCTACGGCTGAGCGGGTCAAGGCCCTGGAATCTGCTCTGAAGGAGGCCAAGGAGAATGCTGCCCGCGACCGCAAGCGCTACCAGCAGGAGGTGGACCGCATCAAGGAGGCCGTCAGGGCTAAGAACATGGCCAGGAGGGGACATTCGGCCCAGATCGGTGAGTGAAGTTAGATCGGAGGAGAGAGAGAAGAGTTTATGTTGCATAACACCGGCGGGTTTGCCACAATATGACCATGTTGACTGGATATATACCAACAGAAGACCTGCAAAACTGTGAGGGGTTAAATCCATTTTCTCAATAATGAGATCTCAGACGTGCAGAGTTGAACTGTAGACGACACAAACACAACGTGGAGTAAATTATTCAGAGGAACTTCTGTGCACACGTGGTTGTCTATAAATACCCCTGTGGGAATGTTTATATATGTGTAACCGTGTGAACACTAACCAGCAGGAACTGGACGTCAGGATATTAACAGGCTCTGTGTGAGCTGATGTTTCTTCTCATTTGTTGATAGCTTGAGGACGACAGACAAGTTGTCTAGCACAGATTTATTTCCCTGATATAAAACAGGATGTTTCACTTGTCTCTGATTGGACTAAAAGACTAGTTCTTGATTTATATTTTGTTACCAGTCATCATCTTGCAAACTCATATTCCTCAATGTGCTCTTCTTCCTCTCCCTTTCTCAGCCAAACCCATCCGGCCTGGGCAGCAACCCGTGGCATCTCCGACTCACCCGAACTTCAACCGCAGCGGAGGAGGCTTCTACCAGAACAGCCAGACGGTGTCCATCAGGGGAGGTGTCAGCAGCAAGCCAGAAAAGAAGTGAGTTAACAACATGATGTGTGTATGCTGGTAGGAAGTGAACTGTAACAGTGATACGATACAAACCTGGTGCTCTAAATAGATAACAGACAGGAAATGAATAATGTTGCGTTACATAACAGAGATGTAATATAACAGAACACAGCTCACAATCTCAATCTCTTAATACAATCTGTAATATCTTTATGAATCAATGAACTAATAAAGGTGGATTATTAAACAGATCATAAGCTTCCCTCAATGATTAGATGATAGTTTCTTTTAGTCGTAGAAGTTCTGCTTGATGACTGTTGATGCATCTGACTGATGACAGCAGGCTAATGTTCAATAAATAACCTCCATCTCTCTCCGTGTCTTCAGCTGAGGAGCAGTGGGATAGAAGGCCGACACCACAGAAGAAGGCAACATCAGTCCCCCCCCGTCCCTCATTCCATTACAGCGGACTGGCTCCTCGTCGCTGCTCCAGAGCCACGAAGGAGTTTCTGAATTATAAATATATATATATAAATATTCCCGGCCCTGTACAGCTCCACTCCCTCACTTCCACTCCCCCTCCCCCCAAACTTCCCCCCACGACTTATCTCTTTTTCTCTTACTGGCTATAATAACAAAAATAAACAACAAATTGAATTTACAAAGGCAACATCATATTCTCATCCACAGAACCAAACGCAGTCTTGAGCGCAGCCTTGGTGAGCGAAACTGCACGCGACCCGAATGTGTAGCTTTGTTTATCGTTCTTTTTTGCACAGTCTGTCGTCATCGGTCATCGTGGTCGCGCGAGTAGTTTTGAACCGTGCCAAGCTGAATGTAACGGTAGCAAGATCCGAATAAAAAATGTAAGTCAAACACCTAAAAAAGAAAAAACAACCAAAAAATAAGAAAGGAAACCCTTCCACAAGAAATAGTTCGACCCGATAGGCTAACCTGTGTACATTTCAACATCAGTGCTATCGGCTGTTAACCTCACTTTTCTCATGATAGATTTTACAAGCTTCCTAAAGGAAAAGAAAACAAAAAAAAGAAGACTAGGTGGCTTCGAACACTTCTGTCGTGTCCAGTCTTGTTGTACAGATGTAAAATTGGCACTGCTGCACACGTCTCCCTGGTGAGAGAGACGTACGGCGATTAGAGGGAACGGATAGACAAGAAAGACGTAAAAATAAAAAATTCAGAAACCGAGACGTGCGACGGTGAGTGTACTGTAGATGTATTTAACTTTCACCTGTGGTGGCCACTGGTTTTTATCATTAAGTTAAAAATAAAACCTATAATACTCGTTACTGGTGACTTCATGAGAAGGATGTAAAGAATGTAAGAAGGAAGGAGAGACGAGGATGATCCGGTCAACTCAACAAGCTTCCACTTTTTAAACCTAGCCTATGCTAAGTAGCTAAATGTACTGTTTTTACTTCTTCTCTCGGTGGTTAATATTGCTGTGTTAATGGACGCTATTTATGTCGGAGCACATAGACTGCAGGCGATGGCGCACAATGCTTGTCCTGTCCTAGCTGGGTCGCTGTCACGCACCAACCCTGAACGTGTCCCTCCACTCTGATATTCAGGACCTTGTTTTGTTCTTCAGTAGTAAATCGGAACAACTTGATCCTTCAAGTTGATTTCTTTTCAAGGGTGCCTCGCTTCTGTTTTGTTTTTTTGTTTTCCCCCCAATACACGCGCATCGTTTTCCAATAGATGTAGGACCTGTAACTGTATGAACCCCTTTTGATTGTTATTTTCAGAAAGCAAATGTGTTTTCGCTGGGAGTTATGTACTGTATCACTGTCATTGTTCCATGTTTGAAGGGGAGCGGCGGGTGGGGGTGTCAGTCAGTCAGTCAGTCAGTCAGTCAGACCTTTGCTGCTGATCAGCCAGTCAGGAGAGCAGGGTCTAAAAATTGCACAACAATCTTGTCATCATCTGGAGGAGGGGGTTTATTTAACGCAATCTAGTCAGGGGTGTAGGATTTATTTTGTGTTTTTGTTTTTTTAATGTATTGTGTTTTTAATTCCCACCAGTTTTTCTTTGGTTTTTGTTGTCTCAACCCTTTGAAGCCCCAGTGCGTTAACAAAGAGCTTGTTGTGATTGTAATCCCGGCATGAGAACACTAACATCTTGTGCAAGTGCAATATACTGTTAAATACACTGTATATCAGTCGAGTGGCAGGTGTGATCAGGGTGTGTTTTCAGCAGTAATCCTGCCACACAGAGTCAAAATCCAGCCCCCTCTTCTCTCTAAGCTTCTGTTTCGCTAATTATTGGCTCTCTGTGTATTTCCTCCTCGACGGCATCTCTCGTTGCTCTTTCTGGGAAGCTGAAACATGATTCTGTCCTTTTATTCAAAAACAAAACCACTGAACTGGAAAGTAAACCCAACTCAAAGTTCACTATCCAGCGCAGTAGTAGATGTTTCCTCGGGTTGGTTTGATAACTTCATGTGTACGGATTAATGTTAATACACATTTGCTGAGGCTAGTGGAACACACCTGGCTTAAGAAAACCGGGGAAGGGAGTTTGGCTTTCTATAGTAACACGTAATGCTAAAAAAATTAGAACAAACATTTGGTTTGATAGCACTTCTTCATCATATCTCCACTAAAAACACTCCATATGTTCTCGACTGGAGTGAAGAAAGAAGTTTCCAAAGCCGTGTAAATGTTTGACAGCAAATAATTTAAGTAGTGATGATTACTTCCTATGACAGGACAGTGTTTGATGTCTATCAAGATGGTTTATTCCCTCTGTGTAATCTAGATTAGATGAGACTTTGCAGCATGGACCTCAAAATCCTTTGACCTCCCACCAAACTGGATATGAAATGGGTAAAAAAAAAAAAATAAAACTGAGAAAAATATTTGACGTGTTCACATAAATTCTGCATTAGTTCTAAATTAAAAGCAAAAACAAAGTGTCACCACTTTTTTATTACTGTGTAATAGTTGGTCAATTTTTAAAGGGCAGTTTTGGGGATCCATCAGTGGACAAGGTACTGGATCATTCCTGGATAACTGGGGCTACAAACAGGGCTATGATATGGACGGAGATGGGACGTTAATGAGATCACAGTTTTGGATTGACTGCATGATGTAAATGTATGTGTGATTAAATAATTATGAGTAAACACCTCCATCGCTGTCATTCTTTGTATTCGATTTAGACTTCTGCACCTGTGAGTAAAGTCGCTTAATCAGAATCAGAAAGCCTTTATTCTTCTCAACACGGAGAAATTTACATCTTCACCAGGTATTTTTAACAATTTTCTGTATACTCCTGTTAGTCATTATTTCTCAAAGAAAATATTTTGGGTCATGAAATCATAATTTTTAGAAGATTTCCCTGGTTTTTGACATACTGATTCACTATGTCACTATTCTGGTATAAGTAAGGAATTATTTCTTTTAAATGGTCACCTTTTTTGACAAACCAAGTCATCCTGAGATGAGTCATTATTTCAAGGATTTAAATTTTGTATTTGAATGACTTGCAAGATGTTTTCATTTCTTGGCATTGATGGGAAATTAGTAATCTGTCCAATTATTATTGGAAGTTTTAAATTCTTGGTGTAACTTTCAAGTCATTGATAATAATGACAATTACTTTTTATTTCTTTATGCGTGACTGTTTAAAAGTCGATGTGCATTTATATGAGCTTACACATCAACAACAGATTTCTCTTTGGGATGCCCACATCTGATTCTGTTCTCAGGGTCTCCACCTCTGTTGAGCGCTTTGCCAACATTTGTAAAACAATATTTGTAATATT
This sequence comes from Macroramphosus scolopax, assembly GCA_901007825.1. NCBI lineage: Eukaryota > Metazoa > Chordata > Actinopteri > Syngnathiformes > Centriscidae > Macroramphosus > Macroramphosus scolopax. The sequence continues at coordinate 19,113 of CAAKHC010002635.1, forward strand.
ATACTAGTGTTTATTTACCTAAATGGGAAATATCTTTATCTCCCTTATGCACTGACCGAGATATATCCTAATTTTGTTGTTTTGTCTACATGAGTCAGAACTTGAAACTTCCGTCATGCAGATAGTTCCACAACTTGCAATGTTGTTGTAGTTCTGTTTCATAGCTGATAGGGGGCGCTTCTACGTTTGCGTCCATTACACCTGCGGGCACGGAACAAACTTTGGCAAGAGCTCTCACTCTGAATGTTTCTTGTGTCGCTTTTAATGGCGTCGTGAAAAATGCTAGCGAAAGTTACCATATACGTTAACCGTTTATTAGCTATACTCTATGTATGAACGGATTGTATCGATTAAGCCGTATTGTAGTAAAGAATATATGGTGTAATGGAAGTGCCACTGACTGTGATACATCGGTCGTCACGGTTAAACCAGTGTTTTCTCTGGGGTCCGTAAACTTGATTACTTTCTGAAAAAAAATCGATAGAGTGGACGGTCTTCTCAATACGCGATCTGTGCTCGAAGGTAGTTGTCGAAGTTGGCAGGCCAACGGGGGCGAGCACTGCTGTGGATTACACCGGCCAGGACGGAGCGAAACGGGAGCGCCGCCGCCGCCTCCTCAAACCTGACAAGTGAACAACTATTTCCAGACGGTGATCCGTCGACCGGAAAGTTTACAGGAATTTCAACCCAACCCGGTACAAAAGGAGTGTATTATCTTTAATGTAAGGGCTCTCTTGGACCGGCGGATAAGGTACGTTAAAAGTGCGTGTCTTCCCCAGAGAAGTACTTTGGGACTCTGTGGGATAGTTAGCCAGGAAGCTAATTAACCTAGCTAGCTAACGTTAGCGACAAATTAGCCCTGTGAACCGGGACAGACGTCCACTGAAGCGGTGTAATTTCACGTCAAAATACCAAAACCTGGATGTGTTTTAGAGGTATAAAGTGCAATAGCTATTCAATTAAGTACAGAGGAATACTGTACATATATTAGGGTCTGTAAAGTGAATCCCTTTAGGAGTACAATAATGGTAAATGAGCTCAATGTACATAGGAATGTGAATCAACGTCTATATCCAACATGTGTCCCTCATTAAGTTGTTGTAAGGCAGCTAACTAGCTAACTCGGGCTTAGATTCTATCAGGACTCTGCGGCTGTGGATGAATTTAATTAGCTGTCACCAGTGAATTGAACTTGTCATGGGCCAGTAATCGTTACTGCTGCTCACAGGCAGGTCGGCTGTGTCATATATTAACGGACATCACGTAACAAATCGGTACACGAGATGAATTTTGATTTGTGATTAGATTTCTTATTTCAATTTTTTACTTAATTGATACGGTTTATTATTTGGTGGTAATTTTGAGGTTTCCATTATTTTGAGAAAATAACGTTTAAAAAAAGGTATTTCATTTTATAGAAATTTTCATTTTGAGAGAGTTTCTCATTGTTTTTGGAAACTATATCATTATTTAGAAACGTTCCCAATATTTTGAGATATTATTTCATCAACAGAAAGTTCATCCCTATTTTGAGAAGTCATTATTTTGAGGTTTCTCATTCCTTTCAGATACTAACATCTCGACATCTCTGTGTTTTTTTTGGATCAGTGTTAGCACAGCTCTCAAGACTGTATGCTAATATAACTTGTGGCAAAAAAAACAATTGTCATGATGAGATAATCCCCTAATTGTTTAAACACCGTAAATAATAGACTTTCTTTTCCCACGCTGATGTTACGGACACTGAAATGCAACCTGAAGCTGATAAACAGGTTTATGTGCTATTATGTCATTTCACATGACCAAAGCAAAACCTTGCTCTTGCTTCTATTTTTGGGCGACCCACCTCTATTGTTATTTACCCACCTCTTTGTGTTGTATTTGTAATGTTTCTAATTGTTCTCCTCTGTCAAGATGTTTCCATCAGTTAGCTGCCGCTCGCTGTGGTCTGTTGAAGTGTGACACATTGTGGTTGTACTAGTCATAGGGGGCCCGGGAACTCTAGTTTGGAGGAAGGTTGCGGGTCGAGGTGCCCAACTGGGACAGTATGTGTGGAATCCAGGCAGTTTAAGGGAACTTTATTTGCTGTGGCTGCGTTTGAAGGTCACAGTGCGCTATTAGACTATCTTAGTACAAGTAGTTCAACCAAATGACAACAATAACTTAATAACCTAATAACTTATTTTCTCATTTAATCCATATAAAGCCCCAAGCTACTGAACCATGCAGATAGATGTGGTTTACTATGCTACTAATGTCTTAAGACATCTCCCTGTGAAACCACTTCTGCCACTCTGATGTAGTGATGTTTGTCCTGCTCAAAGCACAGAAAAAAAGGATGTTTAAAAAACATCTTTGCTTCACTGGCAGGCCAACTCTTGACAGATTTCTGCTAAAATGAGTCATGTGAGAATCGTCCATGTTAAGTGGAAACCCTTAATGCTTGCTAGTATAAAAAAATCCTTCGAAGCTGCTGCTCTCTATTTTGCTGAAGGCGGGAAAAGATGGGAGGGTGTGTTTTCTACATGTGCTGACAGTTGCAAATGTTCCACCACATATTGGTTCGACCTATCCCAAGTAGATCTTCTCCTTCTATCCATCAGTTGCAGTGCTTCAGCTGAGCTGCCTTGGTGTTATGCAGCCTTGGGTTAATACTTCCCACCCCCTCTCATCCCCTTCCCAAAACCCACTGTAGCTTATTACCATAAGCTTTTTACCATTCTTCAAATTAAGGTGCTTCCTTTGATTTTGCTGATTGGACTCTGAGAAGATTTTGTGCCGCTAAATAGCACTGCTAATGTTAAAGCTTAATCTAGGCGGGGATAAGTGAACGAGGCGACAGCCCCCAGATACTTAACCTTTGGCTGCTTTGCAGTATGAAGAAGAGGAGTAATCAGAAAGTGGTACCTTATATGTGAGTTATTTGCAACTCACAGGGGAAATTAAATGTTGAGAGCATGAATGGATAAACAGCTGGAGTATTATTGTGTTAAGGAAAGTTATATTTCTATAGGCCACGATGAATTAATGAATATTACATCACCTCGTCTTATCATTTGCATCCCCAATGAATTACTCATTAAGGTTAATTAACAACAAACATTCAGGCAGTTTAACCCACCATCATTTAACAGCACACTGCACCTTCAAATATAAGCAGTATCCTCCCACAAAGAAATTCCCCCACAATTCTCCCTGGTAACGTGTACAGCAACACGTGGACGTTCTCCAGCCACTCGGGCTTGTTTATCAACATGCTATTTTTTTAATTACCCTAATCTATAGGGCCTGTTATTGAGGACTCTTGTATTATTAAGAAGATGCACTGAAGTCCATGTCTTCTGCAGGAGGATAGAAATAGAAGAAACATGGTCCACTTCCTGTCAGACAAATGAATGAGCAGGTCACAGATTAATGTGAAAGGCAGCCGGTTTGTTGTCATGATAAGTTTGACCCAGTCTGGTGCTTCACTAGTCTGCTGTGCTCTGTGTTACTGTGAGTGGCATCATTTCATTTCATTTGGCTGATGGAAGCTGAGCTTGAACTAGCGAGGTAATGGCCAGAGATGTCATCCAGGTGGTCTAATCATAGACTGTTATTAACGCAGATGCACCACTGAAGGTATCCTGAGATGTTATATTTATATAAATAATTGACTAACCCTGATTTGCTGTTCAGCGGCGCTAAGTGGGTGTAGGTACTGTGGTCTGATGTATGTGGTTTATGGATAACTTATGTTATCTGAAAACATGCTCCCAGGAGAGATCCATTAGGATTTGTCTGTCCTATCAACCACAACCCACAGAACTGGCATTGGAAATAGTTTCCTGCCTGTTTGGGTCGGAGCCCACTGAAGCTCTGCAGCTCTGCAGTAATGTTGCTGGGCCGACTTGACTCTCATTAGCACCTCCTGCCTCATATAGACAAGATGATGTCCAACCACCGCCGTCTTTGAAACGTCTCGGTTGTTTCGCCAGTTTGGGTCTGAGCCTCGTTATTGTTGTTGTTGTGTTGTGGATGGACAGAAACTTTAATATAACAAGTTCTCAGTATAGAAAGTAAGTTCTGTTTGTATTTCTGCAGGGAGCGTCACGTTTTACTGCAGGTCTTTGAATATGAACTGTATAAGCTTTTTTCACACAGGTCAGATTAATGTGGGTCTTGTGAGTGAACATTCAAAATCTTATAATGTCCAAATATGATTAAGCTTGTCAAGCTTATTTCTGTACATTCAGCGATTTACACTGGTAGAAAGGTTTCAGCTGTTTAATGTCCCACATCTGAATGATCCCATGTATCTGTTGCAGTGAGTGTAATGTAAAGCCAACGTTGGTGCAGGAGAAGTAAAGCTCCATCACCTGTGCTGTTAAATTCTATGATATAAAACAAAGTATTTCTTCTCCCAGTACATCAGGCTCCAACCACTCTCAGCAACATGGTTCCATTTCTTTTCTATCAGAGTAGCCCAGGTACAGTTGGAGCCTGAGGTCGATATGACTGGAACTCGTCCTGCTCTTTCACCCTCATGCCCGCCAGCAGCACATGAACCCTCCTCTTAATGAATCCTGCTCTTCGTCTTGTGCCGTCTGTTCTCTTCAGTTGAGTTATGAGGTTTGTTTAACGTCGCCTGTTAGGAAAGAAAAAAAGCAGGTTACACTAGGTGTGCTGGCGCCTCACCTTATGGTGAGTGTGTGTGTGTGTGTGTGTCACCAGGAAACTATGTGAGTGATTCCACTAATCTTTCCGTTCAGCAGCAACATGCCTCAGTTGCTTCTTGACTAGCTGTCAGTGGCAGAGTTAGACAGAGTTGTTGAAGAGGAGCATGTGAGTCACGTTAGATATCTAATCGCATGTCCTACTCTGAAACTCTCAATGGACTACACACACACACACACACACACACACACACACACACACACACACACACACACACACAGAGCCTGTGAAGAGGATCACATCTCTTCAGTTTGTTCTGATTGGGTTAAGGCAGTTAGGCTTTGAAAGAAGAGGTTTGTTTGTGTCTTCAATGTGTGTTGTGTAACGGAAAAAGGAGAGAAGAAGTTTCATCTTGAGTCTTTGAGGGGTCAAAGTCTTTGCGTTGCCCAACCCAGACGTCACTTAGCAGCTTATCTGCTATTATGTTTCCCCCTGGATTTTATAGGTTTGGGATGTTTACATTTCTTCAGGTCTTCTACCCGGTTCCTCTTTGTTCTTACTTTCAAAGAGCCGTTGCCATGGCTGCATGAACTATCTATGTTTTCCCCAAGGAAGTACTTGTAGTTTTAGGCCCTTTGGAAGGTGAATGGAGGTAAAATATATATTTTGATGGAAGAAAAGACAACACAACATTAAGATTCTTTATTTGGCATTTGCCTTTGCTCAACGAGATACAGTAGGGATGATAAATAGAAGGAGTGTGACATGTGACAAATGTCCCCTGACAGATTTGTATCAGGGATGTTTGCTGTTACATCTCAGACCACCTGTAGCAGCCCTCGACCAGAGAGATTATTTATTTTGGAATATATAATTGAAAGAATGCCAATGGAAATGATATTTACTTTAAATCCTGTTTGTGTTCCTTCAGCTTTGCTCCGGAGGCCATGCTAATAAACATCCTCCTGTTTCGGTGATCTACCGGGTGGACAGTAAGAGGCGTCATGGCGGAACTGCCGATTGCCCCGGGCCAGGTCTACATCGAGGTGGAGTACGACTACGAGTACAAGTCCAAGGACCGCCTCATCACCATCCACCAGGGGGAATGCTACATGCTGGTGAAGAAAACCAACGAGGACTGGTGGCAGGTGAGGAAGGAGGAGAACACTAAACCTTTCTATGTACCTGCTCAGTATGTCAGAGAGGTCCGCAAAGCCCTGATGCCTCCTCCCAAACCTCTCCCGCTTCCTCCTGCTGCCACCGGCAACACATCCCCCCAAAGTGGTGGAGTACTCTGGGTAAAGCCAACCAACTTGGGGCTGGGACTAGACAACGTTTCCACCGAGAACCTTCACAGGCGCGAGTCAAACCACCAGCGCTCCCCTTCTGCACCATTTGGACACATCACCCCCCCAATTAAGCGAAGGCACAGTAACCACCATCACGCCCCCACCAGCCCCACCGACCACGACCGAAATCTGGCTGAAATCCTTGTCCACGGTGGCGTCCCCCAACCCGCTCAGAGAGGCGGGTCTAACACTCTACCCCGGGCCCGAGCCCGATCTCCAGACAACATGGTTCGAGCCCCTCTGGATGTGGACAGCACCCAGAACTGTGACTCTGGGGGCGAAGAGAGACGCACCAATGACTCTGAGTCCGGAGACGAACTGAGCAGCAGTTCTACTGAACATCTCCAGGTAAAGTCCAACAGTTTCATGTATTTTCATTACATTCGGAGCTTCAGCTGTGACACAATGTGACATCATCCTGCAGGATGCTGCATCGGCCAATCACATGCATGCAGTCTTAACCTCCTGATCGTTGCAGGACAGATAAAAACCTGCTGCTGTGATCCGTTTAAAATATTCTGTGTGACAGCCTACTATGAAGTGCTCTGGTGCTGTGCTAAGACTAGACTCGTATTTAATTGTCTCACTGGTACCTGAACATCACACCCACTGTCCCATCCCTCTGCGCCACTGTAACACAGGGCTGATTTGTTCTGAACAAGACCCAAAGCTTCTAAGGAGCGGCTTAACGCAGCTGCCAGTCAGAAAGCCTCAGTGGGATGAAGCTGTTGATTTCTTGTGAGCGTGGTCAAGGGGACGTTAGTCCCTGAAATCATTAACTCAGCCTGCCGCTGAATAAAAAGCCTGCGTGAAAAGTAGAAACCAGGTCTGTCTTGTGCTGCTACTCGGTGGAGGCTTATATTCTGTCTTGTGAAAGAAAAGAAGCAGTGGACTGCAGTTGAAGTTCTAGTCAAGTTACACATGCAGTTTGTGGTATTTTGACCTGAATACCAGCCACTATTGAGGTCGTCATAGCAGACGTGGATCCAGTGAGAGCATGACGCTACACGTTGACATGTTGTCAGTGCACCATGATGTACTGCTCCACTCAGGCGCGGTGGTTTCAGAGTGACGC